>VZTE01006658.1:246591-287306 GCA_013397775.1 Eulacestoma nigropectus
CCCCGCCTGGCGCGCGCTCCCTCAGCCCGGCGCGCTCCCCCCGCGGCCGCGGCTCCCGCGCTCCCCGGGGGCGGCGCGAGGCTGCGGCGCTTCCCGGCGCTTCTTCCCGGCGCTTCTTCCCGACCCTTCTTCCCGGCGCTTCCCGACGCTCCCCGGCACTGCCCGGCGCTCCGCTGCTGGCGGGAGGGACGGGACGCGCAGCGAGAGCGAAGGCGGGGAAGGGCAGAGAAGGAAGGGGTGTCCCCTCCTCACTGAAGGAATCCGCACCGGTGCGAAGTTATCGCCCAGAGACGGTGAGAGGCGCTCGGGCTGCTCAACCTGCTGCTGCCGCTGCCGCCGCTGCTGGTAAATGCTCTTCACTTCTTACTTGCCGACATGCTCAGGGCTCTCCTGCCCTCTCCGCTGCACTCCGCGCTCGGCAGAGCCGCAGCGCTCGGGGCTCGGTGGCTCCTGCCTCCCCCCGCTGTAATTGCGTTAGTGGAGTTGACAAGTTGGGATGTGTGTGTGTCACAGCCGGCCGTGCGCGGGCTTGTGCCGAGCCGGGGAATTCAGCACTTGGAGAGGTCATTAGTTGCGTGAGTTCCAGGGAAGGAAGATTCTCTGTGCCTCTGCATTGAGTGCCGCTGCTGCTTTTCTGTCCATTAATCCTCATCCTTGACCGCTGGTATTTCTTATATTTTCACGGTGTTTTAATGTTGTCTTTGTTTTTTAAGCTGCTGGTTTTTAATGTATTTATTTACTTTCTTTTCCCTTTTTCTTCCGGGATTGTAGCACAATGTTATTATTTATTTCTTCAGTGTTTGCCAACAGTGTGGGGAGCTATCGCTGATTCAGAAACTATTGTCCACAGTGCGTCTCGGTTAGGAACAGGCAGCAATAGGAGAAGGCAGGCATTTGTATTCCGAAAGGGAATTAAAAAAAAAAAAAAAAAATGCTGCTTTGCATCATTGCTGCAGATTTGCGAGAAGCACTGAGGGACGGTGGTATTTTGTTGTTTGCAAAGGTAATAAACATAGAAGCGCTTTGGTGTTTCACGCACAGCCCTGCGATTGAGCTGTTTCGGAATTGCTGTTAATAATAAATTCCTGGCTGTGGAGGCAGAGATTGCTGGCATGTCAGCATCCAGCGCCGAGACAATGTACCAGCGTGTGCTAACACCGGAGCGCGTCCCTGCTAGACCTGCCGTGGAGTGGCACTTTGACAAGATACTGGTTTGTCTCCTGCATACACCCAGACTGAAATTTAAATAAGGTGCTTCATGGGTGCGAATTGAGCTCTTAACTCTCTGTCTTTGAACCAGACTCCTTTTTCAACACTTCTTGTTAGGGTGCATGTAAATGCTTGTGTAAACATTTATTTGTAGCAATTTTAGGGGATTTAATGGTACTGATGTCTTAATATGTGCTTTTTATGCTTTTTTACTTCATGCTTAAGTGTTCTGTTCTTCTGAAAGGCTCAGAATGTAACGGCAAGTTCTGTGTGTGTAGGTATATGTGTGTGCATAAATATTTATATATAATGTTTGGCTTGTACTTGTTTAAATTTACCGAATCTTGTATTATGTGGAGGAAACAGGTATTATAACAAATTGAAATGCAGGAACACAGAATTAAAGGAGAGTTTGTTTATAAGATTTAGTTGTGTAGTTAGAAGATTATGTAAGATCAAAGACATTCAAAATGCATGTGTCCTAGAGAAGTAAAGTCTAGAAGTAGTAGCATTCTAGCAATTTAAGAATATAAAGCTTTGCTGAAACAATACAGAATGCAAGCTGTCAATAAGTCTGTGTAGCCATCTAACATCCTCACAGGGCACTTTATGGAGTGCTGTTTAAAATCTGTTGTAATTAAACCACAGTCTCTGTTAAGGGCAGAGTTAATGAAACAGTAGCATCACCTGTTAGTATGGGTACTTTATGTAAGTGTAATAGTTTACATTGGTTGTACAGACGCAAAAGTTTTTGTTCAAACTTCAGAGGAATTGAGAAAGGTGGTTCTTTCCTCAAGACATTTGTATTTGTCATTCAACGGGTACAGAACCACTGTACAGAATAATGACTGGTACTTTTCTAAGGGGCTTATATAAATGCGAAGTAAGACCAATTTTTACAAAGAGATGACAACCTAAAGATAAGGAACAGTTCTTGCTTTGTCAAGATTTAAAATATATACAAACAATGTATTTGAGCATCATTTTCCTGTGCATTGGCAAATCAGTGACCAGGCTGAGGATTAAGTTGGCTTGGCCCATATGCTGAGGTTTCTAGGTGCTGAGTAATAAATAAAAACTAGTCTTCTATTACACCCATATAGATTGTGTGGTATTCAAAAAGCCAACTGTGAAGTCTGAACTTTAATTCATTTTGAGAGGAAACTTTTCTAGCTGTGGTTCTTGGTGTCCTGGCAACGTCTGAGAACTCAAAGAAGTAATTTTTAATCCAATTGTTAACACACTTACAGCATGTTTTTTTAAAAAAAAGTTTTGTTCCAAGTAATGTTTGAATTTTCATTCTGCTTTTTAAAAAAACATTTCCTACTAAGACAGTGCTTATAGGCAACAATAACATTTTAGTCCTCTATGTGCTTATTTTTTATAGGGATAATTAAAATAATGGTTTTTCTGTGTCATTAGATTTCAATTGCTTGTGTAGCATGGAGAGAATTAACACATGAACATCACTAGTGATGTTTTCCTGTAATTAAATTGAACTGTATTTTCAGTTTTAATATTTCACACTGAAAGTCAAAGGTACATGAAAGAATTGAGGAGGTGCTTTCTCTTGTTAGGTTGCAGAGATTAGCAGTGCTTATTGATTTGAGGGGGCTAATAGTTATATTTCTTAGCCTTTTTAAAGAACAGTTTTATTTCTGAAAAATATATATATATATATCTCTCAACGTTTCACATATGGACGTGGTTTTGGCATTTTCCTGTCAAATACTGACATTTTTGTTTCTGCAGTCAAAGAAAATTTCCTGTGAACAGTTTTACTGTTAGAGTAAGTCATGGTGTTAGCTGTATTAGTGATTGTGTGCTTAAAATTATTTAGAACAACCTAGAAAAGTGAAAATGTTGAGTTCAATCAAGGACAATGTCTAGACTTTCTTGTCTGAGAGGTCAAACTAAACTGAAGGTCAAATTAGATGGAGACAAAGCTCAAGCCACTATTAGACTACTCAGGTCAATATACCAATGTTTGAAAAGCTGTTTTGTGTTTGTTTGCAGTTTACTGTGAATTTAATCCCTCAATCCTTAATGGTTTTGGCAAAAGATGCACATAGGAGCACCAATGTGCGCCACTGAAGTCCGTGCTTAAAGATAAGACCAAAAATTATTGGACTGATCTTTTAAACAATAATATTCTTTTATATAAATGGATAGTTCTAAAAAGTTTGCCCTTCCCTGCCCTGGATCTATAATAGAAAATACAACCTTACAATATAAATTAAATTCATTTGTACTAAACTAATTAAGATAAGAGATATTTTAGTCCTGACTTGCTCTTTCAGAAGGTTAATATTTAATGGAAATGGCAAGTTTTTTCCCAGGCTTTTTTTTTTTTTTTTTTAAACTATACTTTACTTACAATTTCACAAGATCCTTATCAGGAAGAACAGTTTTATATAATACTTACTGTGCTACAACAGACGAGAAGGTTTTGCTGATACTCAGTACATGTAGAACTGGCCCACACTTTCTGACCGGAGGTGTCACATCCCAGAGCCTTCATGCCAACTGATGGTGACTCATCTTTCTAATTTCTTACTGCACAAAGCAGCTCCTGCCCACAGAGTGCTTTTAGTGATGTACAAAATGACTCTGGCTGTGTCAGACTGTTCCAGCCACAGATTGGAGCAACTTTGTATCCTGGTTGTGTCTGCAGCCTCGAAGAGCCCCTACTTCCTTCTGCTCCTCACTGAGAGTGGCTGGGCTGAGCGGCTGCAGCGGCGTGGAACATGTTCCCTGCATTCAGCCTCCCCTAATCCACACACAGATTGAAAAGAGACTTTGGAGTATTTTCTGTTAGCTCAATTTTGTCTCACGATTATTGGTCTGCATTGGGATCTCATAATGCCGGAGAAGTTCAAATACATTGTTTTAAATCCACCTTGCCAACTAACTCAATATAATCAGATAGACTTTTCGGATAAGCAGGAAGCGTGCTAAGCTTAGATATTATTCATTTTTTATTATTTTTTAAATAGGTTCTTTTTAGTTGAATTGACTGACGTTCAGTGCCAAATAGTAATAAATTGTCTACTTTCATCTTTATTGCTGAACATTAATAACCCAGTAGTCATCCAAATAGGGATGTAATTATAAGATTTTTAGTGACAAGCTGCACAACATTGGATTACAAACTTATGTTTAGCTGAGCAGGTTGTGAATGGATGTGCGGTGCACACACTGCCTTACACCAGTGGCTGTATTCAGACTCATTCTGGGCAATAGTTAGGGAAACAGCTGATCTTAAGTCACGCCTTTTTCTTTCCCTCAGGAACAGGTTTTATAGAAGATACGTTTATTCTGTGATGAATGGAAATAAAGTTTCACTGATGCAGGGTGGTCCGGCTTTGGGGATTTTTTTGTTTTGCGTTTGTTTGCTTTGAGTTGTTTTGGGTTTTTTTTTAACTATAATGCAAGTCAATATGGCAAAATTAAGAATAGAGTATCACCCTTTTTGGTTTTGGATAATAGAGTCTTCATTCTATTTTTGTTCTGAAGAGACTTCTTAGCCAAAACACATTTAGCCAAAATATTAACTGTAACCCTTCAGAACTACAAATATGTGTTAAAATAGTATAAAGTATATAAGTAGATGCTTTTGAAAGATTTTCTTAGTAGTTTAGGGCACCCTGCCTTTCCCTTTATTAGCTGCCTTTAAAGCTTTGAATTGTTCTCAGTTCCCCAGATTTATGTGTTGTTTCTCAGCCCACACAGGCAAGAAGAGCACCAGGGCTTATTCAGAGGGGTGGTGCAAGCCTATCTAAAATCCTTAATGAACATATCAGTGAAACACTTGAGGAGGATAGGAATAGCTTCTAGGTAAAAGCTTTGTGGGAGATGGCACGTGAGGTACGTGGAGAGGCAGCAGTGGAAGCCCAGGCCGGGACCTCTGCATTGGAAGAGGCACCGTAAGCACGTGGTTAAATCGCAGGGGCTGCCTGGGGGGAGCAGTTTTATTTCAGGTGCTGTTTGTGGGGGAGCGGTGAAAGTGACAGAAACAAAACTGTCTTCTCCTGGGTCGTGTAAGGGCACAAGGATTGCAGCCAGTGTAAATTTTTTGAACCAGAGTCTGAGAGACCCAGAGAAGCTCTTTACACCAGTGTGCACATGTACAAAAGCAGAGACTGTCTCCATGTGAGTACTTCTGTGCTTAGCTGTGTAAGAGTCTCAATGCCTCCTGGGAACTTGTAGGTGTGTTTTCTTAACTCTGAACAGGTTTTTTTCTTTTTTTTTAACTTATTACTATTTTTTGGGATAATTTTTAGGAAAGTCACTTTTCCTAAATAATTGAGTTAGAAATGTTGGTTGTGCTGTGGTTTTGAGTGGCTCTGTACAATGTTGTCAGCTGTGTTGTAGATAACTATCTTGTATTAAGAGGTATGGATGTAGGCAAGTGGAAACTATAAAAATTATTTTATGAAGCCGTTCTGTAGGAGTGTAGGGCTTCGATGTAAGAATGCAAAATACAGAAAGTCCTACTAAATATAAATAATAGATTTTTCCAAAGCTTCTTGGGAGTGTAATGGCCTAGTGACTTTTCTGATCTCTCTAAAAAAAGGAGAAATAAGTTATCGTAATAGTGTGCTCCAACATTGTACCACATACTAAACCAGTGGTAAGCACCTTTTCCAACAATGACAACAAAAAAAGTTTAATATTTAGAAAGGCAGAATACCAGATGTTGAAATATAACAATGACACTAGAGAGAAGCTTTTTGATCTTGAAAATAAGGTTCACTTTACTTGCTACACTTGCCAGTGTTTCAGGGAATACTCTGTTTGATTCAGATTTGAGAGGAAAAATAAGTCAATTGAAATAAAGTAAATATTAAATTCCTCCTAGTATATAAAAATACATTCCCAAGTGAGAAGTGTTGTACACTCCATACTTACAACATTAAATGAGTTTTCTGAACCAAATAAAGCAAGTGATACACAGTTCTGCTGTCACTGTGTAGATACCTAATTGACCGTTACCAGAGAAATAGGCATTAAAAAAAAACCAACAAACTTTTCATCCTAGTTCCCAATTATAGATGCTAGAGGGTTGGATGTGCAGGTGCAGGCTCTTGCTGTATTTGGTTTTAGTTCTGTGCTCAGGGACATTCAGAAAGTTGTCGTCCATCAGGAGGTGGCAAGAGCATAGTCTGGAACATAGACCTTTCTTTTATGGGATGTTTTCTAGGATGGGCATTTCTTCTAACTTTTCTCCACATAGTTTTGACACAGAGAAAATGCTTTAACATTGCCTATGGTTTTTGGGAGGGTGAGCTCTGGTTGGTGTGCTGGTTTTGCATGAGAACATACAAATGTGAGCATGCACAAAAACATAAGCCTTGAAAGGCTAGGGAAATAGTTTTCTCTCCTACTTTAAATGAGCTGACTGAGCACTGAAACCAAAAGGATTATTGCTGGGTCTCACAAAAAAGATTATTTTGTCAGACCCCTTCCAATCAGGGTAAAGTTTTAGGCAAATCTTATTTTATAGAAGAATATTTGAATGAGTTGACACTTGATACACTTAACAACAGCTGTAAGTAAACAGAAAAGTACCATGGAAGTGGATTAGCAATTTTAATAATCTTGTAGCAGTTTGATTTGTTTATGGTGTTTTTATAATATGTGTACAGTTACCTAAAACATGATTGAGTTTATCTGAACATACATGTGACACATGGTGGTCTAGCTGGCAATGAAGATACTGAAAACTCCCATGGTGAATGGCTTTGATCAGTTCCTTCTGTTTTGCGAACACGTGGCCTAAATATCAGCTAAAGAACGCTCAAAAACACTGCTAAGGAAAACTGTAAATTGCTATTGAGAGTGAGGCAATACAAAACAGGTTTTTAAAGAAAGTTGACTGTTTAGAGATGAGTGTGTGCCCTATAAGATGATGAAAAATTCCTATTAGCTGTACTCTAAGTTCAATTCTTAATGGCCCTCTGGACTTGGTCTTGGATCTCTGGCTGTGGAAAATCTTTGAGAAAAAAAAAACCTGTATGAAGCTATTTCTGTTAAGTCGTCTGAAATAAATGCATATATTTGGTAGTTGAGTCTTTTCAGGAAAGGTTTATGAGAAGTAGACTGTCAGGTAGATTATTAATAATCTAAATAGCAAGGACAGTAATGAAGATTTATGTATAGCCTTGGTCACAAAAGGAACTAAACCTTTTTTGTTTTTGCAGCAAAGTCAGCTGGCTTTAGTCGTCTCCCCGCATAGCGACTAACCTAAGTCTTCTCTTTTTCCCTATTTCTCCAGCTGCTTGTTGTGGGCACAGAGCAGCCTGAGAAGAAGTCTTTTAGTGCAGTGCTAAATTTGGAGGTCACAGCTTTATTAACCAATTCTGAAGTACGTGGTATTCTAGTGCAAATCTTAGCTGACACCAATGGCCTCACCTGTGGAATAAAGAATAAGCTTTGCAGCTGTCTTTTCTTTCAGCTTTTCTACCTGCTAAGGAATGCTGACTGAAATCCAGAACATTGTCACCTTCTTTCCTCTGTGTGACATACCTGAGGGTGAGAGATGACATGAGAGTGGAGCTGCACATAACATATTTCAGAATCATGGCAGTGGTCAGGACCAGTGCTGAAGTGGCTCAACATGCAGCACAATTTGCTGCAGCATTTTTCTGGGCTATCAAAGTCACAATTATTTCAGTATTCCTTATAAATCAGGCCCTCTGGAAGGTGGAAATACCTTCATGGTCCTTTGTTTCATCATTGCAGGGCAAAGGAGAGATGCAGTCTTTTCGAGATCACCATGTAGATAACCAAAATGCCTTGCACAGGAAAAAAGCTTGAGATAGTGAATCCTCAATGGATCTCTGTCATTGCTCTCTTCCTCCTGCTCCTTTCATATCATTCCCGGGCAAGGTGCTACCCTTGCTTCAGCAGCCTGCCTGTAAACAGCAGTCTCTTTCCCTCTGGGGCATGAAGAAGGGGAGAAGGAGAAAAATGCAGGGAAAAAAGTAACCTGAATAATGCCTCAGCTGCCCTGGGGTGTGTCTTTCTCTCTCAAAGTGTACTCAGGGCCTGTGGCTCCACCAATGCATCGCTGTTACTGGGTGAGCGCCTACGAGACCCCACGCCCTGCGCTTGCCTCGAAGCAGTGGAGGGAAGAGCTGGCAGCTCCTCCTGGTAGTGTGTCCCTTGTTGTGTTTCCAGTGAGGATTAGTAACTAATGAGGTGAATGAGAGAGACCTTTCCCTTGGTTTTCACAAGCAGATATCAATGCTGGAGACAAGAAGTGGTGAGAGGTGAGTAGAACCTGTAGATTGCCTGTGGAGTATTTATTCTTCTATTGAAGCTCTAATTACCTTACTGCAACTCTTCTTCCATCACGGCAGTAATCCCAAGGGCCTCCGTAAGTTCCTCTAGTTCAGCTGGCATTCTGTATCAGCTACCTCCAGGCTTAAATTGCCTTTCTTTTTCCTTTAAAGGAGCAGTAATCACTTCCCTCTGTGTTTCTCAGTCCAAAATATAAGCCCTTATAGATTTCTCTTTTACAGAGCATCTTATGCATTACCTCCCATGCCTGTCACTCTACCCATAACCTTCATTGACTGTGAACACTGGAGTTTATACATTATCAGTTCTTTAGATCTTGTGTTACAAGATTAGAATTTATGGTTGTACCCCAGTTAGTTTAAGGACAGCTTCCAGATGACCTTTTCCCACACAAGGATACTGGGATAGAGAGGTCTGTGCCACTCTCTTCGTCTCAGCAGTCTTCTTGGCAAAAGTCATAATTTGGAGTCTGTTGATACTCCCCACATCGATGGCCATTCCCTACTTCCCTGGTGATCCCTTGCAAAGGAGACAACCTTTCTCATTCCTCTGCTCTTGCAGAAGAGAAGCACTATGAAGTGTGGTGTTTAGATCCTTAGTAAAGCTGCTATGATCGCTGCTTTGTTCTGCCTCCATTGCCAAAGGTTTTCCATCTAGCCCTGGATACAAAAGAGTCTCTGATTATTGAAAATTTCCTGGCCCCTGGAATGAAGTGTTAGAAGTCTGATGTATAGTCAGACTGGGTTAGTCCTTGTCAGGATGAAAGCCGGTGGGTATTCAAAAAATATTCAAGCAGCTTTTATGAAAACAAGTAATTAATCTCATGTATTATAGAATAGGAGGGTCTCTAAATTTGCAATATAAAAACACTTTGATAAAATGACAGTTAAGCCTGAATTAGGTATGTTTGACTCTTAGAGTCTGATCCTGAAAATAGTCATTGTTGCCCTGCTGTTGTTCAAATGACTGTGCATGAGAAAGAATCACCTGCTTAGGGCAGCCTCTACTAGAACACGTTTTCCCTTTTGTTGTCCATTTGCAGTTTAGTTTAATTGATACATTTGAAAGAAGGACACTTAAAAGATGATCAGATGTCACTTCAATTTTGCTAATGAAATGCTGTTTTGTACTTAGTAGACCCTAATATTGGCATAGCAGAACCTATCATTTGTAGCTAGTAGGTATTATTTTCAAACTAAGCAGAAACAAATATATATATATGAGCTTGACCTTATGGTAGTTGAAGTTAATTTATGCCTTGCAGTGATTGTAGTGGCTTGGGATCAAACTTTGCTTATACATGCTACAGTTGTAGCTCGGTAGGGAGGCTCGCTTCTTGTTTCTAGGTGTTTTTCTTTAAAGGAAAAGAAAAACAAATGAGGCTTGGCACCACACATTACATAAAGAATTGCTGAGGTTAAAGAAAAAGGTGCTCAATACTTGGTTTGAGATTGCTTTCCATTTAGGCAGTGCAAGCAGAAGTGAAACCCGGGGCTCTCATGGTAGTTCAAGAGCAGCTATGTGCTACTCCATCTCTGTCTTGCCTTGTTTGCAAAAAAGGATCTTGGCAGACATGGCAGATGGAAGCACTATGGCTGGTGTGCTATTTACTGGGTCCAGATAGTAAACTAGCAAAAATGTGCTTTAAAAATTGCAGTAATCACGCATGGGCAATAACTCCGCACTGCTTGAGGTGCAAAGTCAAAGACAACCCCCCGTCCATTGCGCAGTCCGAATTCCCTAAATACCCCCACAGAACAGGATATAACATCATGTAAACAGGAAAGATGTTCACCACAGTGTCTCCCTATCACCTGGAGCAGTACACAGACTTTGCCTGTTATGGTAACAGGTAAACAATACCCTATAAGGTCACAAACTACAGTCTTCACTTCTCACAGGTCCAGCTTTGTCCACAAGCCACAAACCTCTTTCCACCCATCCCCGGTGACCTGGATGCAGTCCCAGGGTCACCTCCGGGCCCAGGAAAGAGGCTCTCTCTCTGGCCTTCCGGGCTTATCTCTCTATCACCACACAGTGTAATCCAACAAAAAATGTCTTGCTGCCTTCTTTCTTGTATCACTTATGTACTCTACACTTAAGTCGGGCACAGCTGGATGTAAAGCTCCAGGGTGCAAGCTCCATAACCAAGGGGTATTTGACTTCATTCAGTCAGTTCATGAATATTTTGGACTGTAATTCCCCAAATTTATTATGAACAGGTCTGTCTATGTCAGAAGTCATGGTAAGCATATTCCTGTGTATTTTAACATAGTGCTTTCTGTGTCGGGTGGTTGGGTTATTTATTTTCTGTGTCAGGTGGTGGTCACTTATGCTATGACCCTAAAGGGAATCTCTTTGTTGGATGGTGGTACTTCTTCTCTCTTCCACCTTCCTTTCTCCGTCTTCCCTACCCTTCTCCCCTCAGCCATGACATTACTGGAGAAGGTTTTACAAGTATGGTTTAAAGTTTGTAGCTGACTAATTATCTTATTGCCAGAAGTTGTGTGTATACTTCTGTTGTGTATGAACTCTTATTTGTGTCCACAACCAGAAGATTATAGCTAAATGCTCAGTGTTAAGAATTGATGTTTATTCCCACTTTGATTACTTGTAAGTCCATAGAGCTATTTATTCATCTTCTCTACTTGTCAGTTATTTATCATCCCAGTTTGCTCACATAGTAAATCTGTAATAGCTTTTTGTGTTACGGAAAACAGTCCTTCCTTGAATAAGGAAACAGTGCTGCAGGATAAGCTAATGCATTGAAAAATAAGTTTATTCTCCACTTAGAAAATGGGCTGTTGCAGTACTGCAGATAAGGGTCTGGATCTGTTGCCTCTGAAGAGCAGACAAAATTCTGCTGGTCAGTTCACCCACTCAGCTCACAAACTGTGCTTTCCTTCCAGACCTGCCACAGTAGGTGCATTTGGGAACTGAATTTACTGCCTGAAATGTATCACTTTTATGGAAAGATGTGTGTCTTACGCACCTTTTGCAATTGTGATTTTTTTGTTGTTGTTTTTTTTTAATTGCAAATGTTTCAATTAGAAAGTGTTTTGGAAGATGATAGAATTCGAGTAGTGTAGGAGGGGAAAAAAATTAATCCCATTTTTAATTTCAGATAAACAGCTTTATTATAGAGGCTATCTTCTCTCTTTGTGATTAGTCTGAACATGGACAAGAGTGTTTTGAAAAAAAACTAAGCGGCTGTATTATTTTGGAAGTACCTGACAGCAAGATGGCTCATTCACTGATGGCTTTTAGCACGTTATGGAACCATATTCTTCTTTCAATTACCAAGGCTCCGATTTGGTTGAATAACGTTTAGCCCTTCTCTTTAAAATTCTCCAAGGCTGAAATCCTTTGGTGAGCAGGGTGGATGTACCTTCCTGCTGACCAGGACCGTGCCATAGAGGTGCCAGAAGCACCTGAGCCTCCCCCAAATTAAAACTGGGTGGCAGCACTAAAATCCCAGTGTCACCTTGTTTTCCATTTCTTCCTCATCTCTGCAGTCCTGTGTTGACTAAAAGCTGAAATTCTGGAATACGAGAGCTGAGTTTCTCTTAACTCCTGGGACACACCTGACAAGGACTATTTCAATCTTCTCCTATGACTTAGTCCATTATCCCCGTGAATAATGGAATGCAGTGTCTCACAGTGGAATATGGAGTCTCAATGGGAAGCACGTTTTTGGGAAAACTGAGTGAGTTAGATCTTGGAGCTGCCTGCTTTTCTTAAGTGATTTATTTATAGCTGTCTCTGAGTCTGTTGTGTGTGAGTTATCAAAGACTTTGCACGATGAATTTGCAGTTTTATTGCAGAGAGTAGCTTCTTTCACCATGAGACAGACTTTCTTTCGCCCTCCTCTTTAATGTGTCTATGTGTTACAGTTTTCAGGACACTGTTATCTTCTCTTTTTAGCGTCATGGCTTTCAATGGTAGAGACATTACACCTACACGGAACCATAGCCAGAAAAGGAATGCTTAACGTGGCTGCTCAGTTCCTAGCTACCATTTTACAGCTTTTGCGTTCTGTTCTTCACAGTTTTAAAGTCCACAGGACTTCTCTTCAGACCTTCTCATCCTTCTTCTTTTCCCACTTTCTTGCAGGAATTCCAGGCCAGAAAGATTTGTTTTTTACCACAGTTGGCACAGTTGTTTACTTCATGTACCCTTTGAACGACCATGGTCTCCCATGGGACTTCTGTAAAGCTTTCATCAAGTGAGACTGAGGTTAAAAATTAGAGAAAACAAATAAACCCAAAACCCCAAATCCCCTTTCAAATGATAACAATAGTAAAGCATAGTATATCTGCAGTGGCTGTGAAATCCTCACCTTTACTGATACTACAGTGCAGACTAGCCAGCCATCCATCTGGGATGATAGCATTACCATTGATATTGTCCTGCACTAAGGGGACAGGTTAGACAACTTTGCCCTGGGGATCTGTCCCAGCTGTATTTTTTGCAATGTACTGGACTAGCACTTCATAACAGAAATAGGTAGATTTAAACAGATGTCTACCAAAGACCCTCCAACTTTTTTCCAAGTATGTTTCTTAGAAATCAAAAGTATTTCTCAAGTGACTGAACTGGAATTTTGAGTTAGGACAGCTGAAAACATGGATAGTTAGAGAAGGGTAAAAATTTTGTTCCCAGATACAAAAATCCTTGCAATGACAAGGTAGGATATTGTGTTGTTTCCATTAAACTGTTTTTTTCCTTTTCAGGCCTCCTATCTAAGCAAGCCCTTACTGTATGGAAAGAAGCTAAGATCGTAAGATAGCTGTTTTACTGAGCTGTTCTGTATGTGCTGCAGCAGCCTTCTAACTCCATAGTTGAAATTTTGCAGTAATAAGTATCTGTATATTCCAGGCAATTCATTTGGCATCATGTACTCTAAGAAGAGCATCCAAATAGCTGCTGAGACTTCACCAAATGCCATGTAAAGACAATGACAGTGTCCTTATTTGGTGACGGGCCTCACGTGAGAGGTAAAAGCCCAGAAAAGTAGATCATGATTTACATCATACAGGGACACTGTGAGGAGAGGATAATAGGAGCAAAGCCTTCATGGTAGTCCCTGGAACCCACATGAAATAGAGCAAGATGAAAGATTTAAGCTATAATAGCTTTGTGAGGGAATACCCTGCCTCTCTCCTTGTTTCCCTGTATTGCATCAGTACTGATCTTTTTAAAAGTGGAAATAGGTGCCCTCTGCGACTACCACTGTATCAGTACTGCAGGACGGCTCCTTGAATTCTGAATTCCACTAAGGTATCCCTGGATGCCCTAGATATTGCTGAGGCTTTCCCTAGAAAACAAAATGGCTCAGGAAAAATGACCGATTATCCAGGCTGGCATAACCTTCCCACATACTTTTCAAATACAAATTACAGTAGAATTAGCAAGTAAAATATTGGATATTGTCTCTTTTAGTGCTGTACTTTGAAATTAATGGTAATGATGATTCCCCAGTTTGGAGTACATGGCAGTGGCTTTCTAGTGACTAATTGCCTCAGTCAGTAATGTAATAGATTTTTGCAACATGATAATGAAGAAAATTCTAATGAAGGTCAGATAGCAAATGGCTACTAAATTGTTAGTTTTAAAAATCTGTCAAATTGTGTAATAATTTCTTCAGGTTTTGTTAGGAAGGATTTTTCACCCCTGGTGACAGATCTGTGATCATTAAAGGTATTTCAGTGATTTTGTGGGAAAAACAGACTTATTCTGTCAGGCTCTTGAAGAATGGAATTCATGCTGCTTAGCTTGATGCATGATGTCCAGTTGGGTTTTCAGACTTGTTAGGGGAGAGGCATTTTTGAACTTGACAGTGCAGCCAGGGCTGTGAAGTCTCATTGTGCTGTTTTACCTACTGGCTGAACAGCCATCACAGACAACCCAATGGCACGATGCAAGGGAATATATCACTGTAGAAAGACAAATGTTTTCCACTATATGCCTTCACTGTAGATGACTAAATCAGCAACTTAGTGATGCAAGAATACCTGCCTTTGAGACCCAAGTTTGGCTTTGTAAGTTTGTAGGGGTTTTTTTGTTTGCAATATTGTGAGCTGTTACAGTGCTGGTATTCTGCAGGGGGTAGTGGTAGTGTTGATTTGGATTAATGGATGAGGCTTTTCATGTTCAGGTAGAGGACTTTTACAAGGACATTGGAAGGAATGTGTCATGACATTCTTGTAAACAAACAATCTTGTAAATGGATTTCTAAACTGTGACTAAAATCAAATGTGTTATTGTAGAATATCTTTTCCTCATTTGCATTTGTGAATCATTCATCTGTTTATCATCAGCCGATGGTATTTCTGTAGTAAGTGAGTTTCCGATAGAAAACTCATGATGAAGCCACCTTTTCCTGTGAACCAGTAGTTTAGAGTGAAGGTAATGCTACAAAAGCATATTTCAAGTGAAGACTTGGTCGGCAATCCTACATAAACCCCTTGTTTCTCAGGATGTGTTTTGGAGAAGCACAACACCACATAGGCTGTTATTTTGTTCTTGTGTTGAGATAAATTTGTTTGGCTTTTGGAAGGATATGCATGTATACATATGATTTCCTTCAAAAAAAAGTGAGTGTGGGAAGTTTCTGATTACTGGTTCCGTGAAGATAGAAGAGAGAGTCTCAAACAAATTTGTGTTAAGAGGAGGTATTAGCTATAAGATTATTATTGAATTAGATAATTCCTATCATATCTATTGAGCTTTCTTAATACTAAAATATTGTTGCCTAGTTTGAGATTGGTGTCTGAAAACTGGAAAGGAATACAAATATTTACTTTTTTTAAAAAGACCCTAAGTCTTCATCAGATACTAAGAGGCTTTTAATGGTTGATTTGAAAAAAAAAAAATTTTATTCAATGTATTGGAAAAGAGCTATAAAACAAAATCACAGTACAGTACAGTGCAGTATAGGACTTGATTGTACTACATGTGGAAAATATTGTTTTAAGATTAGGTTTTTTCAAATTAAAAATAAATCAGATTCATTTCTACTACTGCAGAAAAAATATCTGTGTACTTCATTATGTTTCATTTAGCAATATGTTTCATTTTGCTGTAGCAAAACTACGCAAATGAATACATGCAGTCTGCAAGTCTTAAATAATTCTACTGCGTTAGAGAATTTAAAAGAAAACTTTTAAAGCTTAATTAATTTAGTTGCTCATTTTCTAAAACATTTCTCTCTTTAATTTGCTTCTCTGTTACACTTTCACAATATGCGTTTTTGGGGCAAAACCTGTCTGAGCAGATTTCTCATACATCTTCAGTGTAGCGATTATTTCTGTGCAGTGACTGTTAAATCCTTGATTATGCTGTGGGAAAAATGTAATAAAGTTACCTAGTACCTTTTCTGAAAAGGAATAGCTGTTGTGTTCTTAACAGGTTTGGCGTGGTGCTTATGGAGCTTTCCGAGGTGAGATGTAAAGCAGGAATTTGTGTATTGTTCAGCTGCTGCGCTGAAGGTTACAAGTTCATAGCTGTTGCTCGGTGTGTTTGCTTGTTGCAGCTATGCAGAGTGACAGGAATGCAGGTTAGAGGGCACAGAGTTAATGGTCCTGCTGGCTCTGCATTGGTTATGGTCCTAATCTCTGTGATTTGTCTTGTCTGTGATGCAGAAAACTAGAGAATGTGTTTTGTCTGTTGAGCACTTCACACTGCTGCCTGATGACCAAGGCATGTCAAAACCGATTGCATAACATGGTGTTATTATCTAATATTTACCTTTTGCTGGTGCAGCATGAGCCAGGCCCAGGTGCTGGCAGAACTGCTTGGGTCAGTTCTGTGCAACAGCAGGAGTCACTTCAGTTTCGTCACTGTTGCCTTTATAATGCCCTTTTTAAGAGAAATGGCTGCCATCCTGCAGCTGGGGATGTAGCCTTTGCTGAGTCTGTGGTGTGAAGCACAGAATCAGTAAGGTTGGAAGAGACCTCCAAGGTCATTGAGTCCAACCTTTGACTGATCCCCACTGTGTCAACCAGACCAGAGCACTGAGTGCTACGTCTGGTTGTTCCTTGAACATCTCCAGGGATGTGGACTCCACCACCTCCCTGGGCAGCCCATTCCAATGCCTGACCACCCTTTCAGTGAAGAAATTCTTCCTAACGTCCAACGTGAACTTCCTCCGGCACAGCTTGACGCCATTTCTCCTTGTCCTGTTGATGGTTCCCTGGGAGCATAGCCTGATCCCCTGCAGCTGCACCCTCCTGTTGTAGAGAGTGAGAAGGTCCCCCCTGAGCCTCCTTTTCTCCAGGCTGAGCCCCTTTCCCAGCTCCCTCAGCTGCTCCTCATATACTTAATCACTACAGCAGAGGTACTAAGTGAATGAATTATACTGATTCAGAAGGGTAGGAATTCTTAGATTTGGTATTGGGGTGAGTTGTTTTCTCCTCTCACTTGGAGCAGTGATGCTGTCCTTCATTGTTTTATTGGTATGGTACTCAGTGTGAGAAATTAAGAGTGGATGCTGATTCATAAGAACAGAGTTTTCATTTTGTAATCTGTGACAAGCTGACAGAGCAAGAGAAAACATGATGGCCTTTCTGCTTCAGGCATCTCTGTCTGTCTGGGGGTGAGTACATAGCCTGTGACAGCAGCCTGTGCAGATAAAGTACATGTGATGATTGGATACACAGGGATATGCCTGGGCATCTCCAAATTAGATTTTTTAAATATTGTGGGTGAACTTTTTAAACCCAAGTGTGTTGTCACAGGTCTTTCCTGCACACTGTACGAACTTTAATACTTGATCTCAATCTACTGGCAATTTGAATTCTGGGCTTGTCCAAGCTGTATGGAATGGTGAAGCAAGGTTTATTCCATTGTTGTCATTGCCACATTCTCTGTTAGTGGACTTTTAATTAATTGTGTGTGCTTGGAAATGGAATATTGAAGCTCAGATAATTGTACCCTGATACCTTCCTGCAGCTGAAAATGCAGGCTCCCTCTTAGCCATGATTTCTCTCTCACAAAGGATGTGGTAAGTGTAGCAAATGCCATGAATGAACTTAAAAATCTCATCTCACCTGCAGCCAACTCTTTTGATAGATCTGAAGAAAATGAGGTATTTCTTTATCGTGGCCACTTGAAAGTATCATCTGTATCATCTAAAATTTGCATAGTAAGCACATAATTTTGGAGGAGCTTGGTAATAAAAGGTGTGTGGTTTATCACCTTGGTTAAAGGTGATACAGTTCAGAAACAAGAAACAGGAATTCTGTGTGTGCTTCAGACTGCAAGTACTATGGATTTCTTTCATTCTTTCACAGTTCACAGAAAATATATTCTCAAAGAGACTGTATTTTATAATACAAAAAAAAAAAAAGCTGCGATAGCTATATTGGATTTTTAAGTCAGCTTTGATTCCTGCCCTGCTGAATAGAAATGAACAGTCTGATGTGGAGTCTTCAGAATGCTTCACAAGTGATGGTCAAACACCTGGTGTTATATCTAAATATATGGCAAATAGCTCTGCCTCAGACAAGTGCTCATTATTTGACCAAAGAACCTATTTTTTGGTATGGTCTCTTATGCAGAATTGTTGAGACACATGAGAAGAAGCTTCTCTTTCATATTTCCTTCCCAGTGTTTGAGACAGATGATGGAGAAGCGAACATTTCATGGTCTTGCTGCACTTTCTTTTGCAGGAGATTTGAATGATTTCATCTCCATCTGGTCATTTGATGGGAACATTCTGAAGTTTTAAGAGTCTGTTTAGATTCGATGACATTTCACAGCTTGGAGAGATCTTCCCCAGCATTACTGTGCTGTCTGATTGAATCTGCATTTACCAGAGATTACAGTTGTGATTATATAACCAAGAGATATGGGCAGATAGATAAAGATGAAAATCCTTTGTATTATTTGGCTTTGATTTTGTTTTGTTGTGGGTTGTTTTGTTTTGCTTTTCCCTCACAGATTGGAGTTGAATGTAGGAACTTCAGAGAAAGAACTAGAACACGGACTGGGGAAAGGAAGACAGTAAATTGCAGTTGGAAACCATATAAATCAGGGGTTTGGACAGGGTGCATTGCCTTTACTATATATATAGATATATAAATACATATAAATATATATATTTCTGTATGTGTCTACACACATATGTGGAAAGGCTTACAATGCAGATGCCCTTGCTGTGATTTAAGAATATTTTCTTCTACAAAATGTTCTTCTTTGTTAATTGTTAATTTTTATCTGACCATTTTTTATTTGGGTGAAGATGGTAGTAGTAAGTAGTTGTTTTGCAGCAGAAGAACTCAAACTTCATTAGGAAAACACAAAGCTATCTTCTTTGCCATCTTATTCTTTATAGAAGTAGGATTTTATACATAGCCACATTAATTACAATTAACTATAGCATTCTAATTTGTTGACTTTATTTATTCGGATCTCTATTCATAGTGTTAAACAATTAATGGTAAGTTGAACTTTAAAGTGGATAAGAACGTCATTCTAAGCTGTAATAGCTTAGTGGATGAGCATATTGTCCTAAATTGGCTTAGCTGCATCGTTCAATGGTTGTTGTATACAGTCTGTGTAATTATACGATGACTGAATGCTATTAAACCTATCTCTCTCCTAGGTACACGTCATGATGTCATAGCAAATAAACTTCCAGTTATGAAAAATTGTTGTTGTAAGCACTATCTTTAAATGTTCACTGGATTAATTCTAGATCAATTTGCAAAAATATACAGGTCAGAGGACTTAACTTATTCCCTAACTCCGGTTTTGCAGGTGTGTTTACTGTTTGGCAGCATTGCTTTCCAATTGTGCTGGGAGAAAAATTATTTTACCATTTGCTCAATAGCTTTATTCTTTTTCTATATGCTTTCACTTACAGAGGATTTGCATTTGTAACACGTTTTTCCGTTTAACATGCTTTATATTATTGTAGGAAATGGAGAAGAAAAATTGCCAAGCTGTTTAAAAATTCAAATAAATACTTGTTTGTCCTGTGAGTTACATTTGAATTTATTTTTTTTCCCCCCAAACTGCTAAGTGCAGTGAGGACACAATCCATTGATGAAGTAATCAGTTTTCTAAAATAAAAATATGCTAGCACACACAGTTTAAAATAAATGTCTGTAGGAAGGATATTTTCTCTTTGCATTTGCATTAATGTGCGTGGGAAGGATATTTTCTCCTTACTTCTACATTACAACCAGATGCACACATGCACTCAGACACAGCTATTTATCTCTCTGTATTTATAAAATAGGCAACTCCTTTCAAGCCATAGTAAGGCAGTGTGTGTAGTGGGAGCAGTCCAAGGCAGAAATAGTGTGACTGAAAACAGCTGTTGCATCCTGGTTCCCCCACTTGCTCCCTGGAGAAATAAAATGTTGCTTATCTCCAGACAGTAGTTGATTATTTTCTCCTGCACGTTGCTTGGCTGTTAGTGGGCTCATGGATGAGATGAGGCAGAATCGCAGCACCACGTGCCTCTACTTAACTGTGAGAGAGGGAATAGTGCCCTTTGTAGTCTGTGCCTCCCCGTCAGCCAGCCAGCAGTGGCCTACACAGAAGAGTGACTAATTCGTGCTCTCTGACCTTCTGCATGTAAAACAAGCAATATTATCATCCTCATTTGCACTTCTTTATTATTTGCTATAGTGATAAAATCAGAGGTTCACAGATGGGTTTGAAGTGCCGCTGTCCTGGGTTCTGCTGTGCAGGAATTGGCAGTGGTTGCCTGGGAGGATGAGGGATGATGTAAACAGACTCCCGAGGGATTCAGGAGCTCAGGTGTGTTCCCTGCTGCCTTGCTCCATGCCCCAGTGCTGCTGTGCTTCTCTCCTGCTCTCCAGCAGCACTGGCTGCTCCCCTGTCCCCCGGGGATGCCAGCACCCCTCCAGCACCCCAGGGCTCCTGCACAGACAAGGTCAGCCTCTGGTTCTCTGGTTTACCCTGTGGAATATCATGTACTAGGGAGTTAATAGGCCTCTTACCTCCTGACTCATTTCATAGACTGCCACAGCCTTGAGAGGGGATTATTTTGTGTTTAACCTGCTATCTTCAAATCACCCTTAGCTCAGGTCAGGCAAGGGACAAAAAGCTGACTGAAAGCAGTCACAGCATCCAAACAAAACAACAACAGTGTTGCCACAAAGGGTGTAAATGAGGAGAAAGATTTTAACTAACTGATTTCAGGAAGTTCTCCATCACCTTCCAGCTGTCAGCTGACCTGTAGGTTTTCTTGGCCGTTCCTCCTTTTGCATCAAGTATCTCTTATGACAGCTGTTGCAGAGAACAACTTCTTGGTGCAGCATAGCTTTTACTGCCTATCCTGTTTGTCCTTGGCTCTAAAGGAGAAAGTTGTTTTCTTTCTCTCCAAAACTAGTTTATTTCTTACACCAGAAAACAGTGCAGCTGCTCCTGTAAATTAATGGGTTTTGTCACTTTCTAGAAGCTCTCTGTCCGTTACTTGTGTTGTGTTCCCTGTACTTACCTGCCTGTTGGTGACTCCTCCCTTCCGCTTTTGGTGATTCAGTGTTTGTTTCCCAGCATGAACTCTATTATTGATTTTTTTTCCTGAACTTAGGATTTCTCTATCTGTTCATCCTTAAACAAGCATAGTTGATATAAATGTCAAAAGGATGTGTGCGTAGGTGGCTCTAGATTGAGCTGAGCACCATGGTGATCACCATTCTGTGACCACGAGGGGCTCGGAGCAATTGACCTCCATCATCATGATTTCAGAGTACAGAAACACAAAACAGTGGGTCTGAATTAATTGCCATTTTAAATGATACCTTTCCAAATTTTCTTTTGACTCTGGCCCTCCCTGGCCTTTGTTGAGCAGCTCTCCAGAGCTCTCTATCAGCGTGACTGAGGATGCTGAACGTCATCTTTACCGGATTATGTTATCTTGAACAGATCACCCTTACTATGAGTGCAGTTACAGTCCATTGCAGTGGTCTATCAAGAGTATCTTCATAAAGAAACCATTTTATATCAAGGTTTTGGTGTGCTTTTCCCTTTGCCTGTCTGTTTACAATTGACACAACAGCTCTACTTTTCTCTTTGGACATATATGGCATATCATATTAGAAGTTGCTCCTGAGGCTCAAGATGGAGCTGGTTTTGCCACATCACAAGTCTTCTGTGGTCCAAAATCAGTCTATGTTGACCCATAGTCAGCTTGTGGGTGTTCCTTGTGGATTCAGATTTGGAGGAAAAGGAAGGCTAGATGTGGCATCATGACCCCACACTCCTTTATTGCATAAGAGGGAAAACTAAGCATGTGTGCTCGGAGGGAACAGATGTGGACAGTTAATTCTGTTGCCCTGACCAAGTGATTAAGGGAATTAAACCTGGCCCATTCCATTATGCTGAGTGTCCTTACACCCACTCCTGTTTAGAAGCAAAATGCTGCTTAAAGTGAAGAGTTATTGAAAAGCAGAGCACAAAACAAACATTATCAATCACACAAGTGACATCTAACCCCTGTGCCTAAACACATGCCTTGATGAATACGAGATTTCATTGCCGTGATCCATTGAATTAGACTATTAAAAAAAAGAATACAGCGAGACACCCATTTGAGTTGTGCTTTGTGATTAGACTTCATGAAAATTCCATCTATTAAAAAGGAGTAGGGGAGTAAATGTACACAAAAATTACAGTGTGTTTTCTTTATAGTGTTAGGATATATTTTGATACTGGTTTTAAAGAGTATTGCTCTACACTTTTCTATCAAGTTTTGCTCTAGGGTGATGGTTTAGAATTTGTGATTTAAGTTTGTCTGTCATGACAAATGTAGAGAACTAGGCAGCTGGGAAACCGTAAAGTTGGTTTGAAAGGGAATTATGAAGTACCTCCACTCCAGTGGATTTAGCAAACCTAATTTTACCAGTATACCATTGATTCTGCTTGCTGAAGTAAAAGCAGAGTGTTATTTGTAAAATATGGCCATGCTAATGTTGCCTTTCCCTGGGCTTAGAATTAAAAGCCAAACATGGTTAGAGGGGAAAAAGGGTTTTACCTCGGTATTTATTTAAGGATCTTCTGGTGCACCACATCCAGGTAGAAAGCACCCCCGAATGCACATTGAAAATGCACACCCTAAAGATGCACACCAGGATGCCCACCCCAAAAATGCACACACACGATAATTTGCGTATACAGTTATAGACCTTGCAAATCAGCATATCTATCAAAGATTCTCTAGTGAGAGGCTCAAGAAGCCCCTGTCTTGAGGAACCTTCTCCCTGGATGGACTTATCTTGGTTTACAGAATGTGTTCTGGAGAGGACCTTGGTGTCTGGGGCTTTTTGACTCAACTTCGAGGTTTCTAAGGTGTTTAGTCTCTTGGCTTAATGGAACTTTGGGTCTAAGCTAGTTGTCAGACGTAGGGAATTACAAGTATGTGGGCTAAAAGCCCTAAGGATACATGCAAAGCTGTATAAAAGGGTATATGAAAGGGTATATGAGAGGGGTATATGAAAAAGCAAAAAATCATCATGGCATCACTAAAAATTTCTAATTTTTCATAATTAAAGGACCATAATATATCAGAACTGCTCTCCTGTAATATTAATAGATGATTAAAGATAGGCTGCAACCTTGAACTTTAAGCTTTGGCTTCAATGTTTGGAACTTTGTATAATGTGGTAAATATAAAAGGAAGGGTTACCAACAGCTTGACTGGCTTTTCAAAACTGGAAGTGTTTTTAGTTAAACCCCAAATTCTGGTAACTGTGTAACTCATAAAACGCTCTTATTTATTAGGATAGAAATTGATGTGCTCAGTCAAAAATAGGTGAAAGGTGGGAAAAGGGTGAAAGTGGATGGCAGGTAAGTTCAGCAGCAGTACTTTTTTATAAAGACTTTTACCTCTTCCATCAGAAGAGAGAGCGCTGTGATGTTTCTGCCATACCACACCCTTGGACATACCTTGTGCTGTGTAGCCACCCCAGGCAGGTGGGTGATCAAGAAATGTGATGGTTCAAGGAAAGCACAATGGCTTCTCCTACTTGGACTCAAAATCTGTGAGGATGCACAACGGCTGTCGTGTCTTCACCCTGTCTTCAAAGCCTCCTGCCTATAGGTGAGGGCAGCAAAAGATAGATATCCTATTCTCTCTGTTCTTCACACTCTCTGCTTCTCAGGGAAATATTGGAGTTCAGCCCTGTGACTTTCTGAAGCTGTAGCTGCAGCAGAAAAATAAATTGCAAAACCTCCCACATGTTTCTGAACAAGAGCTGTGAAACTTGTCCTTGCCAGTTGTTTCATTCTAATACTCATCAATATCCTGAGCTAAAGGAGACGTGCTGGAACTGCCCATAGATTGAGGAAAGGAATGTTGTAGCTGTTAACTCCCTGAACTGTTAACTAAGTGATGTCATTGAAGCTCTGTGGATGGAAATGTTGGTGTTTGAATTTTACAGAAGCTGATAGCTTAGGCCACTGCTCACTAGGGAAGCATGTTCAAGTGTATTTTTCAAGTGTTGGTACATTAAGACTGCTTAATTTTATGGTCCTGTGACTGAATGTAATGAATATCTTTAAATTAATTTAAAGCAACCTACTTAGCATTCTCTGTTAGCAAGAAGTAATGCTAGTACCTATTTTGTTTTTCTGTGCAGTTACTTTGCAAATATTTGTTTTTGTTGCTGCTGTTCATAAACAAAATAAAAGCCTTTTATTTAAAATGGAAAAAAAGTTTCTCTTTTTCAAAACTAAAATAAGTCTAATGAGAATATTTGAACAGGAACTATATTTCAGCATTAAGGAACTAAAACTAATTTTTTATTTTCCTTGCTTATAATAGGCTGCAGAGTCGTGAATGTCAGACACATTTTTTTCAAGACATTGAACCATGTTGGTTCTCTTTTACTATGGCGGTACCTATAGCCTCAGTTTTTGGGCATATCTTAGACTTGTTCCCATCACACTTTTGAGCTCTTCGAGGTGCAGTGGTATTTGTCAGTCTTTGAATCAAAGATGTTTCTAAACAAATTTTAACTTTGCATATCAGGAGCAATTGGATGCTAACGTAGTTGGTTTTTCACTGATTTTGGGGCTCATCTGTTTTGATTCTGGCTATCCTTTATTTCTGCAAGCTTTACAGCACCACATATATTCTTACATGATCTTTCAGCCTGCTGCTTGTAGAAAAACTGGTAGAGGGAAGACTGAATTTAATAATGATGAATACAAATTAAACGGGCTGTTTTTCTCTATTCTTAGTTGGAGGATTTGTGAACCTGAATCAGCTCTTCTCTACTCCTCCATCTTCTTCCCAGTGCTGCACCCATGGCTGGAACAAACAAGAGAACCTCTGGAATTTCCTCCCCTAGGCCATGGAGGGATGGCCCCTGACTGATGAAAGGCCTAGATGTGTACACATGCTCTGTATGTTCTGCCATTTGTCTGAGACCCACAGGCAGACACAAGAGTTGTACAGGGAACTGATCAGAATAGAAAAAAATTGAAGTGCGATTTGGAAGTATGACTTCTGTTTTTCTAACCTGTAAAGCAGTATGGACTTATTTTCCTTTCTCCTTGTGCAGACTTTTCGATAATATTCTTGGTTTCTAACAGAGCAGGATGACCCAGTAAGCCTGACAGGGCACGTGCCTTCCAGTGTCCACCTTCTCTGGGAAGGCAGGAGTGTTGTGAAGCTGTGTGTAGTGATTAGCGTGGAAGGATAGAAAGGTTAGGAGAGTGCATTTATGTGCGTGTCAATGTATTTATTTCTGATAACATGAGTTGTCATGGAAAAGATACAATTCCCCAGTATAATTTCTAGGAGGTTTTGGTTTAATTACCAGGTTTTTCTGGTTTCTGGAAAATTTCACTTTGAAGTGTCCAGCTGATGTTACACACGGGTGGTCTCTCCTAACTTTTAGTTGCTGCCTTTTGCCACACGTCTGTTGGTGTGTTCTATTAATCTTGCAGTCACTGCCCTTCTGGTGGAATGCTGTTTGATTTGGATCCTGCAGGATGTTGGAAAGAATGGCAGAAGGAAAGACAAAATGCAAAGTTAGAAGAACAAGATGAAAGAAGAATCTTGGATCAAATGCTGCAATAACAAGCAGCATTTTCTTTTTATGTCATCCTAAGTCAAACACAAGGTAGAAATACCTGGGATACTTCTTGTCTAATAAACTAAACCATGAAACCACTGCAGATCTTTCATCTGCTGCAAAGAATCCTCTCTGCTGGTTATTGTTACTATACTGGGGAAAGGAAGGAAAAAGAAAAGAGAAAATGCTTCATTTTTTTTCACTGCTGTCATCACTCATCCTAATGAGGAGAAAAAAGGTTACCTCTACTAGGAGCATGATGCTTTCATGTACTCTGAAACCCACCTGCTCACTTCTTAATGAGAATGTGAGGTTTGGAGATACTGTGATCGTGTTAGGTTATTTCTGAAATACATTACACAAGAAATAACTGTCAGCTGCCTATTTGGTAACCAAGACTTTTAAAATTCAGACATCTTGTGAAATGCTCTTGAAATAAATTTTGAAGTCCTTTATTCTTACTGGTTTAAACTTTGTCAAGCGTCAGGCATCAGTGGTATTTGAGTCTTGGGGGTTTACAAGTTGCATTTTATGCAAACATTTTTCAGCATCTGCACGTATAATATGCAGTATATATGTATGTATATGTAAATAAATATTCAGATCAGCATTGTGGTTTGAATTTAGAGAAGATGTGACAACGTCTATGAGCTTTCAGAGATTATTAGTAAGATGAAACAATTTTTCATATGGTATTTTGACATATCTGACCCATAAATTTCACCTGTTGTTCTGCTTCTGAGTTTGTGTACGTACTTTGGAGTTGAAGTGTCATCACCACCCTGTGCTTTACAGGCTGGGTAAAGCTGGGGTGCAAAGGGCACTCAAATTATTAAGATGAGCAGGATATAGTTTTATTTTGAGACTGAAAGCTGTGGGTGAATTCAGAGAGGCTTTTTTTTTTTATTTTTCTCCTTGGAAGTTAGGGCATACTGCACACCATATTTCATACAAAACGAGACATACAGCTTGTTTTTTCCTTGCACCTGTGTGTTACTCCACTTGCTGCTAAATGTATAAAACATAAGTAGTGTATCTGTAAACTTCAGTGGTTAAAAGCATCTTGAAACTGATAGAAACAATGTGTTACAACCTCATTTGTGGTCACTGGAACCAAACAACTGCGAGAAAACATTAGCTTTGGAGCTTTGTCAGTGATCATAAAGTTAACCAGCTTTCTCAAGTCCTGACTGAACATGTTTAAACACAGGATGTTTTGCTCCACTCTCTCCATTTTGTTCATGTGAGTATTGCTCTTGTTGAAAGCTGCACACAGAGGAAATAGATCCTCTACTGGCAGCTGCCAGATCATTTCAGCACTTCAGGGGAAAACCCAACACTTGGACTTCTTCAAGCACTGTTACATAGAGTAAATCTGAGTTGGGACCAGATAGTATCTTTATGTCTTTAGGTCATTTAGATTAGGCAGTTCATGGCTGCTTCTGGTGATTATAGTTTTGTTTCATTTAATTATTCTACTTTATAACCTGACCTTGGGACTTCCCAGGAAACACAAAGGTTTTTTCAGCTTGCTTGATAACAGATAGATTTGGCTGTTCACAGTCAGCGTGTGGGGATTTGTTTGTTTGCTTTTTGGTCACTTACATGGTGTATGATAAGAAATCAGCTTGCCTGGGAGGCGCAGGTTTACAGAAGCAATCAGTTGCTTCCTCTAACACAATTCAGTTAAACTTGGTGGAAGAATTGCTTAAGTTGATTTGTGCTGAATAGCTGTCCGTTGTCAAAAATTCATTATGGTCATTGGCCTGTTAATAAAAGTAGCTCATAGAGCAAAGTAATTTTGAGTTAGAGGAGCAGATGTAGGCTCATTAGTGTCAAGGAGTTGACCATCAGGAGTTCAAGCTGAGTAATGATTAGCCAATGGAAAGTATGGCTTAAAATCCTGACATTCTTTTAACCCCTGCACATACACATCTTTTTGAGGGCCAAATTGACTTGCTAATTTACAATGCAGTCTGTGTATCAGACCACTCAAAAAACTGCTCAAGGTGGCAGGTGGGGTTAATGGAAACTTGGAGAGACCAAGTTAATGCTCAGTGAGGAGAGGGCAAAGTGAGGGCACATCATCTTGCCCCCTCCTCCCTCATTTTATCAAGAATTGGGAAGGGGATTCGTGCTCTTTGTCCCTTGAATTTTTTGAAGGTCTTTAAGCAGCAGTCACGAGCTTCACCCTAACTCTGAAAGTAATCTGTCTGTGTGCTTTTAGATTCTTTTATGTTTCATTTGAAGGGAGTAGAAGGAAGAATGCTGACATGGCAAGATTTGGCTGTTACAGGGTTGAAAATCTGTCCTTGCTATGGCTGCTGGTATTTAACAGATTTTTAGGCTGATTCCAGATTCTTCACCGGATGTTTCTAGTACAGGAGTTCTTCTGTTGCCTCTTGAGTCTTTTACCAGCTGTCCAGCATGTAGAAAGAAGCACACCCTCAGGTGCTGGGGCTCCCACTACCTCACTGTTCTGTGATGGAATACCTTTGCTGGGACCTTGGAATAACAGGGAAATGATTACAATACTTTGTAATCACAGTTTGTTCCAGAGGATGCTCGCTTCCTCCAGTGAGTGAGTTGTGCTGTTGGTTTATGTGGGGGAAGTTAAAAGGCCATGGCATAATGCCCATCATTTTTTTACTCATTTAATTGTGTTTAAACCTGGACATCAACTTGGAATCACTGAATGAAGAATCAAATGAATATTTCTAATATTATTGCAGTATATTCCCTCAGGTCATAATAGAAAGATTAGTGTTACATAAAGACTTTCATAATAAAAATTCATATTCTGATGAAAAAGAGATTGTGTTAATGACATGAAACTACTGGAAGAGAGCCCTACACAATCACATGTTAGAGAAGTGTAACAGTTTATCCTTCAACTTATTTTCCTTCCTACTGTGTATTTTTTGTTCACTTTCACATAAATATTTTCTGTATTTGGTAGATAAACTCAAATAAGATGTTTGATAGGTATACATTGGACAGAAATGCTTCTAAACTGAAACATCAGCACAGCTGTATCTTCTCATCTGCCTTTTAACTGTGATTTAGCTGAGAGTTGAAGCACAGTCTGTTCCATTAATCAGCATTGAATCAAGTCTGCAAGCTTTTAGACTAACATTTCAGTGTAGAAACCTTTATTTTGAAGCTTGCCAAACTCCACCCCCGAATTTTCTTTCTCTTGTAGGAGTTGATAACATCACTAAAACCTCAGTAGAATTGGAACAGTATTTCTTGTGGTGATTTCGGTGATAGTGATAATCTCTCTTCCTTCTAGACAGACAGAATGCTCTAAGCTTAGGTGTGCACATAGAAGTAAAAAGAATATTTCAAATGCATTGTTTGGAAATATGTGGCTATTATTTAAAGTTTTTCTTCTGTAAGGATTTAATACAGCTTATAGGAAGTTGTTTTGGGTTATCCAGGCTATAAAGACAGAGAGTAAAACAGCAATGGGAGGTTTATTTGGTGCTGGTTGAAAATGGAAATTATCACAATTCCCATTATTAGAAAATGAAACTGTTAATATATAGCAAAATACATTTGCAAAAAAAAAAAAGCTCTGAACTGCAAAATAGATAAATATTCAGGATAGTTGTAGATGGAGTTTAAGTTCACATTTTTGAGAAAAACATTATCTTTTAGCTCAAAGATATGATTAGCTTTATGATTTCCTCCTCTCCACTTAATTATATGTCTGTATTTATCAATGTAAGTGCAAATATCTTATTTTTTAATTAACTTTCTTGCAGAACATATGTTCTAGCCATATTTGTGTTCCCATGTGGTCACCTGGGTGTCTTTTTGTGCTTGTTATGGCACTTCTGTGACAACCACCTATACTGATGCATGATAAAAAAGGATACTTACTATTAGATGATGGTTTTGTAAGAAGTGTCTTTTCTTCAGTCTACTTTATCACTGTGTTGCAACTTAATGTTGCATTTCAAAAAGCCCATTTGTTGGCCCAGAATAAAACTGTCATGAGCACAGATGGTGGAAAGCATCTTTGAGAAAATAAGGCAGATCTTGATCTTTTCCACCTAGCTAGTGAGAGCATCGCTCCACCCCATTCCACTAGTCTCTGGGTCTTGCTCTCTGGTCTCTATAACAGGATGAAAGTTCTATAGGACAAAGAGACCACAGTTTTTATTCTCTCCTGTTTTTTGACTTTTAGGTAGGCAATGTGGGAAACGTTAGGGAAGAGAAATTATGGATCGCTGGAGAAATTCCTGTAATAGGATTTTTTGACGTGAGGAAGTATAAACCCATCATCTGCCAGGCATAACAAAAATGGGAAGATAAAATTAACTAGTAAGACATTGCTTTATGCTCTCCTCTATTTTTAATAATTTTTCAATTGCTATCCCAGGCTCTTCTGGCTTACACATCATAAACTGTTAAATAAAATGAAGAATAGCATCAATGTACACTATTATTATAATGTGAAGTAATATTTGGCTCAATAAATGAACTGTTATCTATTACAGGATCTGTCAAAGATAGGGACAAATGTGTTTCGCCTACTGGTCTGGTGCTCCAAAGAGAATTTTAAATACGCCTATGCCCAAATTTTTAATTCTCTATTTACGTATCTGAATTTGTAAAAGAAAAAGAAAAAGTGTGTGTACATTAGTATTTTAAAGATATTTTTATAGAATAAGCTTTCGGCATTCAATCAGGCTAGAATTCTAGATTCAATTTTCCAGTTTCATTAAAGTAGGGAGAACTGTATAAATCATAGCTAGATGCCTCAATTTACCCTTGAAATCCATATGCTCTGGGCTTACTTGCTGAACCTGTAGTGCTGTTTGTGGTGTCTGCCTTGCCTGAGCCATTTTATTTAGCCTTTATCCTGCTGTGTTCAGATGGGGGCTGCTGGGCAGATGGGAACATGAGCCATTGGCAAGGGCACACAGGCACGAGAGTCCTGCACAGGGTTCTGGATTTTGTGTGGAGGCCCATCTTTAAGGATCCTTCACTTTGAAGAACAACCAGGCTGCTCAGTGACTAAAAGGGCTGCAGAGTGGATTTCCTTTGGGAAGTTGGAGGGTTTCCTATGAAAAGGACTTTTTATTTGGTGCCTGACTGGCAGACCTGGTTAGTAAGGTGGTGTTGGGAATATGCTTCTGGTCATCTAAAATCTGTCTGTGTTTGGAGTATTAATAAGCTTTTTGAAAAACGGTGCTGTGGAAGTGCAAGCTGAGATGTAACATTGTCACAGACATGACAGTCGGTGCCACTTGACTTTCTTAGGCTTGATGGGGATGGGGATGTGCCACCTTCCTTGGGCTCAGGGCTGTGGCTGCTTCCAGCTGCTCAGGTCGGCTACAGCCAGAGCTGGAATCGCCTTGCCTGTGCTGCTGGAGTGGCTGTGGCTGGGGAGGCAGTGGTTTGGCACTTGAGGATGAGTTTCTGTTATTTCTTTGAAGAGGAAGCTGTGGTGGTGTCTCCAAAGCAAGTAATACCAGATTTAAATAATCTAAAGTTGGTACCAGCAAACTGCCGTCAAATGCTGATGGAGTTGTTTCCTGCATTCCTGGTCCCAGAACAATGTCCATTACAAATATCTGGCTGTCCACCATGAAGAAAGGACAGAATCTGGGAGAAGTTGGGACAGGAAGTAATTTTCTGGATGTATCATACTACAATAGTGGACTTGTTTAGGATCATACAAAAAGCTTTATTTTTGTCAGTTTCTTCCTTCTTTTAGCAGTCTCAGTAATACTTTCCTGAGTAATTTTTATGCTTGTCAATTGTACTGTGCTGCTCTTTCATTAACAGAGAAATGAATATTATTCTTATTTCAAAAAGAGCTGAAGTCTTATATGGGTCACAAATCCTGTTGCAGTTTCTGGAATTCAGACCTAGTTGTCAGATCAAAGCATTTAAATTCCACCAAGGTACTCCTCCTTAACTTTGACTTTGTTTTTGTCAAGGCTGCATATATAGCATAGAGTCATACTAGACTATTTGGATATTCTCTCACTAAATATTGGCAGTGCTCCATGTTAGCTGATATTTACATATCTGTATTTAAATTTTGGTGATAATATGTCTTGTTCTGTTAACCTTTCTAGTAACTAAAGTAATAGGTTTGTATTTTAACATTGCTTTTACTTTACACCTTATTCAGCTTCTGATGTTTGTTTTAAACAAATCCTTTCTTTGCTCTAGCAGCACTGCAACAGTATATACAAAGTTTTTTATATATATATATATATATGTACACACACACATAAAACTAGTTAGGTTAGCCCAGTGCAGTAAGACCCATGGAAATTAATTCTCACCTCTAAAACAAAAGGTGCCTCTAGGGCCGTTTTAAAGACACAAGTTTATTTGCACTCTTCTTTCCTCCACTCAGAGGTCTTTCAGAATTAGTTTGGATAGTGTTTTCTGAGGAAAGAATGGGATTTTAAATATTATTTCTGTGGACAATAATTTTTTCATAATTAAAATATTTTATTACTTGATTCCAAATACCATTTTCCTCTTGACATTAAAAGGGATGAGGTGATCTCCAAATGAAGCAAAAAGCTGTAATTTGAAGGTAATATTCGATTCACTTCACACTATTATGATTTTTTACTTTTTCCTTTTGTGCAAAAAAATTTAAAATACTTAATTACAGTTAAGTCAAGATTAACCTCTCCCCACATGATTCAGACACTGGGCCCACCATCCTGACCCCTCATTGAAGTGTTTTTCTTAGACCTAGTCAGAAGACAGAGCAGTGGTATCAGTTCTTGGGCTCTTGCTGGATGATCAGGTAGCTGTGATTGCCAAGAAAGTTTGATTTTTAATTTATATTAAAAAAAAAAATTCTTTCTTAGTTGGTCATTTTTCCAGTACAGGCAGCAACTACTGGAGTGTTTTCCCAAGGCATGCATTTGAGATGATCTAGAAGAGTAAGATGTTGGAGTAGCTCTGGCTACCACTGAGCATCTTGCCTACTTCATTGCTTCATCTTTGTGTGTTTCTCCAGCCCTGGAGTTTTATTCTTTATTGAACTTCCAACTGGTGGCAGTGGAATGCCTTCACCTCTCCTACTTTTCCTTCTGTTTTACTTCTTTGAAAGCCCTTTGATGAAGAGAGCCTAAAGTTCAGAGTGTGCTGCAAGCTCTTTCTTTCCTCTTACGGAGGGAGCTATCTGTGCCTTGGGGAGGAGGGTGCAACTCAGTCAAATTTTGGAGACCTCGTGTAAAATGTTTCTGGCTGTTAGATTACTCTGATCTATTGTCTTTTGTGCTTAATATAATACTCTATTTACACAAATATTTTGAAGTTAGCTCAAAAAGAAAGGTTAAAAAGTAAATATGTTATTTATGATTAATAATTTTTCCCTGTATGTAAATAGTAGAAGAATATTGGGATCTGTTAGTGAGGTAGCAAAGAAACAAATTATATATACGAGCATAACAGGATTAATAGTGATGCTTATCTGAAAGTTGTGGTAACATGAGCAGACTTTTTTAAGAATGAAGCTTTTTTTCCTGAGGAGCTGAGATAGATAACCAGATTTCTTTGGGATTTAAATTAAGTATCTCACTATTTCTGTTAACACAGTATGCCCAGTTCTGCTATGATGGTTTTATCATAGACTTCTGCGGTGCTGAATATTTTTCTCTGAGCTACAGCCTTGAAACATGGGTTATGCTGTTACAATTTTCATTATAAATTATTATGTAGAGTTGTTGATATTCACTAATGAAAAATCAAGTTCCTGAATAGCCACAAAAGTACATTTAATTTACAGGTGTTTTATACATTCCTGTCAAATTAATACCTATACATTCCTGTCAAATTAATACCTATATATTAATGTGCTCATTAATGCCATCAAAAAGAAATTTTATATTTGGATATTTTACCTTCCTAGAGTTTTGCTTTGCATTGTTCTCTACATTAACCTTGTTAAAAGCAATGAACTTGTGCATAACAGTTCTATTATTGCACTGAAATTCTGTTATTAAGTATTGCATGTCTGTTTGTTTTAGAGAAGTTGAACTGCTACCTACTACTGTGTCTACAGCAATGAACCAATGCACAGCCCTCAGCCTTGTAAGTTTAGAATTTGGTGTCTTAATAAGATCAAATGAGTAATTACACACAGCTCAGTCTGCTGCCTTCACTCATGTTGAGTTGCAGTCTACACTAGGATTGATTACAGGGGAGGGAAGTGCAATGCAGCGTTAAGAGAGTTAGCATGTTTTGGGGTCTTTGTTTCAAAAACCAACAGCACTGGGTAGTGAAAACTTGTTTGTAACTATTAGAATCAATCAAATTAATCAAATATGGATAGCTCCATGGTATTTTTTCTTCTCATACTTGATAATGTTTTCACATAAAACTCTTTGTGCTGTTCTTTTGCTGAGCTGGAGGTTACAGTTCTCTGGAGAGGTGGAAAGACAACAGCCTTGGCTCTGTCACAGAGCAGTTGGATTTGTAGATTGGGGTGTCAATAGCCAAGTACTGTCATCAGGGTCACTGCCACTACCCTTGGCTGCTGCCCGTGGTCAGAGATACAGAGCTGGGCTAAATGGGCTGGGATGGCTGGGTTTGTTTCCTTGTTTTAAGATAGAATGTTGCTTGAGCCGTGTTGCTGCAGTTTTGGCATATGCACAACCCTTTGGACAGTCAGTACCCACAGCCAAGGTGTTTGATCCATGGCAGTTCTCTGAAAATCTGCCTGCCTTCCATCAATTCTGGACTTTAGGTTCAGGTGTTCACTTTGGTGTTCTCTTCACCAGGATTGTCACAGCAGTACAGAGTGAAGTACTGTGGCAAGGAATGTGTGAATGGTACTGAAGAGCAGTGTTTGAATGCTGTTCAGCATCTGAAATTCAGAAAAATGAGGAACGTTCGGACTCTTGCAGAAATTGTTGCCGAGTTACCACAGTCTCCTTTCTAAAGGTAACTAAGGATGGTAAAATCCTATCGTTGCCTCTGTATAGGCAGAATCCAAAAAATTTGGTCAGAAGCAGAAGAGAACCTCTTTTGTCTACAGTGAATTTAAGTTTGAAAGGCATTTTTCTGTATCTTAATATCCTAAGACTTTAAAAAAAAAAAAAAAAGGTCATTAAACTGTGTTAATGCATGAGCACTTGCACCATAAACTCATCTTACTGTGTCTTGTTTCAGTTCTGGAGAGGACATAGTATGTTCATGGTAAGGAAATAGTTAATGGCAAGGACATGGTAAGAGCAGATATTCAATCCATAATTAATTTCAAGTCTCTCCATGTCTGTTTCTGTAGAGAGGTCTTCTGTTCTGGAGACAGACTTGGAATAACTGCAGGTTGAACATCCAGACATCAGTGCTGGGAAGGATACTGTGAATCTTTCAAAAGACTCATTTACAAAGAAATAAGCAATAGGGATGTAATTCTCAGTATGTGCAGGTTTACAGGAAATGAATCATGAGCAAGCTTAATTTCAGTATTTAAAGAAGTTCAAAGGTTTGGCTGACAAAGGTGAAGGTGTAGCTGTAACAGCCCTTTTAGAAAGACAGTTCTTTGCATTGCATGACATTCCAGTTTGAAAAATAGCACTGCCTTGTATCAGTAAAGCACAAGTTAAAAGGATTAAGAACTGGCCAACTGACAAACCTAAAAAATTAGTCATAATAATAGAGTGCAGCTCCATAGGGATCAGCACTGTGCCTGACACCATTTAACAGTTTGAGCATTGATCTGGAGTACATGGAACTGTGGTAAAATTTGCGAATGACTCAAAGATTACCAAAGCGGTAAATACTGAGGGCAGGGAGTAATACAGAATTATCTACACTGATCCTGCCTGTATTCAGCCATAATTCTGGTTCAGTCAGATGCTAAGCTTTACAGCTAAGAAGAAAAGGCATTTTAAGTGATGCTAATAAGAAATGAAATAATGAGAAACTTCAGGACTGAGGAATGACAAATCAGCACAGGTTTTATCCAACTGCAAGAAAGGGCCCAAACCATCCTTACCTGGGTAGACAGAGAAATGGGGAGTTACGGACTGACCTGTACGCATTAGGATCAAATACCAAAGGAAATGGTGTCAGCCATCTCTCTGAATCTTTACATCAAGAGTAGTTTTGCCATTGCTTAACATGGATTCTTGACCTCAAACCAGGAGTCATCAATGCAATGCCACAGCATGCTGACGTGCAGGAGGTCAGGCTATATGAACTAGAACTGCCCTTTGACCTTGAACTGGAACTATAAAAAGTGCTAAGTTGACTCACAAAATTGTTTGACAGACTTCTCTTGAGAAGCTGTTGTATCTAATGGGAAATTACTTGTCCTTTTAATTTAAGGTTGAAGCTTTATTTTTAGGCTCCACTAAAATGTGCCTTTTCCCACATACTAAATTTAGACAAATTAAATTGTCATTTTTTCTGGCACAATAATATGCTGGTCTAGAATGCTGGGCATTTTTTTGGTTGTTTTTCCTTTTAGCTTTGAGGCAAAATGTGTATACAAATTAAAGGCTTCCCAGAATGAGATATGCTTTTCATATACTTTTGTGACTTGTGATAAGAAGACATTTTGGCCTAAGGATGAAGCTTATTTTTGGCATAGAGAGTGAACTTCTTTCAAGACATGGAAAGTAGGAATATTTATTTCAAAATGTTTTAAGAGCAGATTTAGAGTTGAAACCTGAACACCTGTTGTCAGGCTTATACTAATCACCTGTGAACTTTTAAGTAGGGCGACAGTGCTGTGTTGTGGTGCTCATGTTCTTAAGGATCTTCACAGGGACTGAAATTCTATTGTGGCAGTACTGGAAATGTGGAGGCTCTTGCCACCCTTTTCCAGCACGTTTTGTGGTGGCAGATATGCTGCACAGTCCCTGCTGTCTCAGTATTTTATCTTTACCTTGCACTTCCTGTGCAAGAGCCCCTACACGGAACCTTCCCAGCACTGGGGACGGAGCAGCATCACAGAGAGGGACTGACAAATCCCTCCCAGGTGAGGCTCAGCCTTAGCAGCACTCGCTGTCTGTGCAATTGTACAGCTGCCTGCTCTGGAGTGCAGGCAGAGGATCTGTGTGCTTCCCCCTCTTTTCACAGCTGCTTTCCCCAGTGCCCTTCAGGCTGATGGTCCCTCATGTTGCTCAGTACTGGGGGGCATTCATGTCCCATAATAAGAAGCTGCCAGCTTCACTTGCTAAGAGGTTACATTTTCTCCTATAGTCAGTGAAATATTTCAAGAATTATTCAGACTTGGATGTAGGTTAAGGAAATATTCTTTAGAAGTTTTACAGGGAGTGTAAGTGCCTTTAAACTCCTAACACTTGTGTTACCATTCCATCCAGTGTAAAAAGTTTTCTATAAAGTAGGAGTTATATTTTTAGATACAAAGATGAACTGATCTCATCTCCGACTTGGAATTTTTTTGTAGTCATTGAATAAAGCAAAAATCAAGGCTGTTTTATTCACCTTTCTGCATGCTTTGTTTTGTTGTGAGCTTTTTTGAAGTGTGGCCTGGATTTTTTGTTTCCTAGTCCTGACAAAATTTTAATTTGCTTTTTAAGTTCAGTTGCAGTGTTCTTTCAAATCACCTTCCAAAAGCAGGTTTAGTTAGATAGTATCTATCCAGAGAGCACCTGTGTGCAGCAGTGGTGTTTGTGGAAGGAGGGAGAGATGCTGTCTGTTTTTCTAGTTAGTTAATCTTGGTATATTTCCATTACATGTGATGATTTGAGCTGCTATAGATAAAAAAAAAATGGTGTCCATGTATTGCGAGACAGCAGTGAGGGTGTCCTGCTGCTGAAAGCTACAGGTGGAATATTGCAAGGTCATTACCTTGGTAGCCTTTAAAGGAAGTGCACAATAACACGGTGTGCTTTGTTTTCTGCAGACTGCATAAAAAAACTATTGGAAGCCATAGGAGTGACAGGGCAAACGCATGATGAGATTAGTATTATGTTCAGAAGAACAGTAAAAAAAATACATTCCCTCAGGAAAATTGGAGTTGCATAGTGTGAGATTGTAATACAGCCATGAAAGAGCAGAGCCAAGTAGGAATTTTCTGCTCTCATTGAATAAGGCTCTGCTGATCTTTTATCTTGATTCAGGCTCAGACATATGGTTATTATGCTGACTCACTTGGTAGTCGTATGATGTGAGGCTTGTTAACATGAACCCAGACTTGTAAAAACACTTGAGTTTTTCTTTAAGGTACGGGGGAACTTGGGACAAAGCATTTGATAACAGCAAAGCACCGACTGTAGAATGAAGGTGTAGAATTGGGTAGCAAAGGTCAGAAGAATATTCTTGGTTCTCTTGTATGAATTAGGGCAAAAAGAAAAATCTTGGAAATAGGACACTGGGGATTATGTGTTTGAGAAGAGGTTTTTTTATGGTATTCCGGTAAAGAGTATAAAGTAAATCTTCCTTGGAGTGCTTGTGTCAACCATTAGCAGCTGGATGGACGTGCTTGGAGTATAGACTGAGAAATTTTGTGAAATTCACACCCGAAAACGGGGTTTGAAGGCCAAGTACACCTGAACAGCTGAAAGTAAAGCACACAGCATGAATATGAGGAAAGAGGAAGTCTTCATTCACACATGGTGAGTCCAGATGAAGAAGGCAAATGAGCTCGCACAGAAGAGCTGTGCTGCTGCAGCACGTGCTCCAGCTTGCAGTTCTGACCAGTGAATCTTGTCAAAACCCAAAACCTCATCATTTTAATGCAAGTCATTGCTTTAATCAAGGGGAAAAGGAGAACATTCAGATTTTTGGAAGTTTTTTTAAGACTATGAAAGGTTCAGTCTCTGCATGATTCCCTTCATAACTGAGAGATGTGTGATAAACCTTCCAACCCCCTGCCATTCGCATGCCCGTGCAATGCTTTGAGTTGGTATAAAATCCTCATGCTGAACATGAGCATTTGACTATTCCACCAAATCAGGGCTGATCCAAAAATGCACAACAGTGCATTTTCCCACCCAGCACCATTCTCTGAGTTTTAGAATGTGACATCAGTGGGTTTTGCACTGGACTTTATCCATTAACCTCTCTCTGTATGAGGTCTGCCACTGGTTTCTGGGATTCAGGGCATGCTTGAATGACATTGATGGCAGGAGACTTGCTGTTGGAGGGGATGGCTTTAAGGGCAGGGAATAGTAAGAGTCATACACTGTTAGATAACATGGCCAACTCTAGCCAAGCAGAAATGATAGGATCTACAAAAATAGGACTGGAGATGACTCTAAGAGGGACTCCGGTTTGTTTCTTGCCTGAGGACAAGATACAATCTCCTTAATGGCATTGGCATCAGGTATTTGGCTAAGCCATTTTTAAAGGTCTCAAATGATGGTCAGTCTATGAAACCTCTGTCCCACCTATCCAAGTCATTCCCTATCATTAAAAAGTATTTCATAACCTCAACCTTTACTTCGGTTTGTGCAATTTGTATGCTGTTGCTGACTTCATGAATATGAATAAACCTTTTCCTTTTCTTTTTACTTTTGCATTATCTGCAGTTGAAAGTGAAAATCTTATCCTATTCCCTTCTTCTACCACATCAACTCCTCTTTAGATTAAACAATTGAGATTTTTTTCAGTCTGGTTTTATGTAGGTCATGTTTTCTCTGATTATCTTTGTGGCGTTCTTCTGGACTTGTCTGGCTTTCCTCGTTCTTCAAGTGCAAAGCTGCAAACGGTGCAGAACTGTGACTGAGCAGAGTTGGAAGGATTATTTCAGTCTGTATTCTTGTTTATACAGCCCTATATAAATATAAACATAGTATATGTTTAGAGACTGAGGAACAGCATGATATTGTTGATTCATGTGCAGCTTGTGATCTGTTGCAGCCAACAGCTTTTTTTACTGCAGAATTACTTGTTTCTCATCTGTTTGTGTGCAGTTGAGTACTTTTGCATAAAGTAAAAATCTTGCCCATTTTCTCACCGTTGTGGGTTCTTTTTTTCTGAAACATTTTGACCATATGTCAAGTTGAATTTTAATTCGAAACCTGTCTGGTAGAGCACCACCTCCTCATCTTTATGTTGTTTCTAGATTTAAATACTCCACATTTTATTCTGTATAATACTAGAATAGTTTAGTTTGGAAGGTTGTTTGTGCAAGCCCTTGCTGCAGCTGCTCAGTGAAGGTGTTTGTTGCACTAGATCCAGCACACATCCCTACAGATCTCGACACAATGCGTTGTATTTGGACTGTGTTCCCTTGGAGAATTCTGGAAATAGCTTTCTCCCTTTTCCCTGTGCTTTTCTAACTCGACTGTGCTTCACTAGCTTGGTCAGCTTGTCCCTTCTGTTGTCAGTTAGGAGGTCAAACTGTGAGATTTTCAGAAGAAAAACACTTTAGTTTCTCAGTACGACTTTACTTCAGGGTTAAAAGCTTTAGGTAGTCCCTGTTAGTATTAACTGGCTCCTACCTGGGGATTTTTTATTTGGTTTTTCCTTGAAGCACTACCTGGTTGTGAGTTGCATATTGTCAGGGCATGACTTTACTATTTAGAATATAAAGCAATTCCAGCTGCATTTGCCACTAAGTTGGGAGAAGTCTTCTCCCTTCAGACTGCCAGGCTTTGATAGGAAGAAAGGGTGTTTGGAAAAAAGTAGTATTGGTAATAGTTGTTGCTATAAATCTCTCATTTTGACCAAGTGCCCATTAGTTCGAGGTAAATCAAGCTGCCTGATGAGCAGCTGAGTTTGGGCGCAGAGGGGCTGGTGCTGAGTTCTGTGAGAGGTGTGTCAAAGGGAGGAGGGAGGCAGAGCTGGGATGAGATGTGTTGCAGTTGGGCTAACCCGGCAAGGAGAGGTTACGCAGCTTTATCCTGCAGGAATAATGATCAAATATGGTTAGTGACTGGAGAAAAGCCTTGGCCACGTGTGCTGTGATGGGCCGAGTCAGGGCCTGGGTTAGGATTTGGTCCTGAGGCTGTGAGAGACTGTGGGACAGGTTCTGATGGTGACGTTTGTCTGGATAAGCAAACTCATTTAAAATCAGAATTACAGATTTCTTTAACATAGACCAAGTTAGAGCTACTTAATGGATTAAACCAATGTCTACTCCTGTACTTTTTTTTGGTACAAAATGTTCTGTGTGCTAAGCATGCAAAAGGAGCTTAATGGCAAGGTTTGATTTAAAAAAAAAAAAAAAAAATTACT
>VZTE01006658.1:290131-304644 GCA_013397775.1 Eulacestoma nigropectus
TTTTTTTTTTTTAAAGTGGAAAAAATTAAGAAGTGACTTTGTACACAGCTCTGCCTTTTTTTTTTTTTCCTCCCAGGTATATGCTTAAAATGTGATTGTTGATGCCTCCTTTCTGTACTTGTCCTTCCAAAAAAACCTGAAATTGAATAACAGATATTTTCTATGTTCTGCCTTTTATGAAAGGGTTCTGGAGTGTAACCTGACTAAGGCCAATTTCAGCATAAACCTGGTTCAGTGTCACCTTTACTAACTTATTTAACTATAGATCAAGATAAAACCAGATTAATCTTAAGGTTAGTTTTGACCAACCATTACCAAAAATGAATTGAAATTGTTTGGTCAATCACAGATAGTATGTTTTTAGTTTCCTGTAGCTTCATGTCATCCTTATGCAGTTACAGATATTCAAGCAGATCTCCAGTGTGGGCACAAGATATTCAGGTCAGCAGGTTTGTATTCCATGTAGAAAGTTGGACATTTTGGTTCAGGACACAACATCGTGCTCAGGACCTGGTGCAGAAATGAGTTCAGTGCTGCCCTCAGACACTGGCACATGCTGGCCATGATCACCCAGGGTTCAATCCATCCCTGTGCCAGTCGGATCTCTGCTCCAGGGTCTGCAGGGCTGCAGAGATGAGGCTTTCTGAAGGCACCCTGAACAGATGAGCATCTTCATAGAGCCCCTGTGGGTCCTCCATGGGGTTGGATTAAGGGGATGGCCAAGTGCAGCCAGGGTTGTTGTTCGCTCTCTTAGCAGCCAGTCCATGCTCTTGCAAACAGTGACCAAGTGCTATAGATTTTGAGTGGGTGCATAATTGAGCCTTGTGTTGCCTTTTTTTTTTATTTTGGAAAGAGGTTTTTTTACTTTGTTTTTTCCCCATGAAGAGGGCTGTTGCTGATGGAAAAAAAAAAAACAAAAACTTTCACCTGAATGTCATAAGAATTAGTAAAGCAGTAATTGTTTCTAGTGAGGCAGCAGTTGAAAATATCCTTAGCTTATTTGTTGTTTCTTTATTTTTTAAATTTTCTTTTCTCCCTTGCTGGGAGGTAGCCCAGAAATGGGCATTTAATTGTTCTATTTACTGGTTATGCAGTGCCCAGAGAAGAGGAGTGCTCAGTAACTCTGCTTATTGTGTGCTTCCCCTGCCTCTGTCCTCCATAATGATATTCAGGCTGTGGAGGGGTTGAAATATCAACCTCGTATCTGAAGACAAATTTACATTTCACTCCAAACATCTTAATTTAATGAAGGTATTATGCTGTTGGTGGGTACTTAATTATGCTAGAGGCAGAGCTGAAATTTAATACTGTTCCACATGCAGGGAAGATTTACTAGTAGCTTATTTTCAAAAGTCCTCTAAAAGACTAATGCTTATGAAGTCTACTCTTGTTTTTTAAAGCAGATTAGAATAACCCAAACTTTCATAAATAAAATTTCATTTTAATTGCTCAATGAACATAATGTATGTCTTTTTAGATTATGGGTTTTTGAGGAGATATCTGGATTAGCTGGCTCTGCAGCAATGATCAATGCAACGTTTACTGCCCTTAGCATCTAAACCTTGATGATTTACACATAAACAAATGTAATAATTCAGGACAAGTAATACTGTACGTGCTCATCTTATGTATAAATCAAGGTGACAATTTGAAAATTACTGCAGAGCACACCTGTTGGTTTCTCTGTAACAGTTCCTCTCTCGTACAGCAGAAGTCTGCCTTTTCAATCTCAGCTTACCATGTTCTTTCTAATAGGAGGACACTACTCTGAGACATCATTTCTCAGTTTTGAGTCATGGCATCTTCTTTTTTGAGTCTGTGGGGTGGAAGGTGTGGTGGCTGTCGTTGTTAGGGCACTTGAAGTGGGGGTGTCACTGTGATGGGACATTTCTGAGAGACTGAGACCCCAGGAAAAGTCAAACAAGCATTGGTTTATGTACAACTACTAGGCAATCTCTCTGATTACAGTGAGAAACAATCAGTAATTAGGAATATTAGTCAAGCAAGCCCAAGCTATGTTACACCAGGCTGGCTGCAATGGTTGCTCAGTTTGAAATGCCCATGCTCGAGGGCTCTGTCTCGGAGGCAGCGAGGCCAAAGCGGGTGTCACTGCTCTACTGCTGCTCCGCAAACACAATTTGTGCAGATCAAGCCCAGCTTATCTCTCTTTATGGGTCAGAGTCAGTCTGCTCTGGCACAGCTGTTTTGGCTGGAGGTCAGTCCCACCCAGCTGCAGTTTGAGGGTCACTCAGGTGGGGCCTTTAGGTAACTGCAGGCTGGATATTGTTGATATGTATTTCCTGTGTTTATACACCTGCACTGAGGTGGTTTTACTTGTGGCACTAAATGAAGCTGTCTGGAGGTATGTCTGGGTCCAGGGCAAACAGAATGTCTTAGAAGATGCTACAATACACAGATTGAATTTACACAGGACAGTAATGTGTAAATATAAGTAATGTGTAAAAATGGAATGCTGATGGGAGATGTCACAGTAGGATTTATTGATGACATAGAGGCAGTGTAACTGAGAACTCAGTGAAGCAAAAATTGATGTAATTAATATCAGCTAGTAATTTTATCTTAATTACAACCAACAATTTCTGCCCAGTGCATCAAGATACTAAACTGGGGTTTTGAGTTTTTTACCACTACTGCTCTGTTGCCCAGGTAGTGAGATGTCTTGCCTGTTTGCTTTGCTTTGTTCAACTAAACTTGACAGAACTGTTTCTTCAGTTCAGACTTCTTCTAAGGAAGCCTTTAAAACAAAATCTGCTGCCATTTTTTATTCAAAAATAATTTGAATAAAAAATTCAAATTTTTTATTCAAAGCTATCATCTAATTTAAACATGTGACAGTTTCACGCCTGATAACTTTCCTAGCACTAATTCCTTTTCACTGAGAACCTAAATATGACAGTTCCTGAGTCCTGAGATGTCCTGTTTCTTGTCGCTGGGCAGGAGAATTAGACTGAGTGACTTCAGCTGGAGAAACATCTGCTGTAGTTCTGAGCTGATTGCTGGCTTTTGGCTACCTCAGCTGTAAATCATTTTATAGTTAAAAGAATCCATGTTGGTGTTGTAGAAAAAAAGCCCTTACAGGAACACCAAGTCCTAGAGCAGAGATCTTTTTAAAAGGTGAGAAAACTTTCTAGCACTGTCAGATATGTTTCACTATTACTGGAACTGTTTATATTTGGGGGATTTCTTGGTAGAAGGAATTTTTTAGTACAGCAGAACGTGGAGTCAGTGTTTCTGAGATCACAGTGAGTTTGGTACAGCAAGGGAGGTGCTATTTCATTTGCGCTGCTTGCCCCTTGCTTAAAAAGATATTTACTTTCTGCCTTCAACCAGTCGGGGAAGGAAATAAGTTTAACAGATGTCTGGCTATTGCTCCAAAGCAGAAGGCACGTGCTGTGTGTTTCAGCCAGAAGAAGCTCTGCAGCAAAGCGGGTTAGTCCCAGGTGGAGGCTGAGGGTGTCATCGTCGTGCAGGAACAGGAGCTGAGGTGATGAACAGCTGAGGACAGGGGACCATGGACAGTGCAAGGCAAAACACATCCTGTCAGTGCACTGCCAATGGTTTCTGGGTGTGCTCCACATCAGAACGTGCTGTGAGGTAGCAGGGATGTGGCTGCCTCTGTGCAGAAAGAGTAGAAGGTTGCCTAATGGCATGTCATGCTTTTAAGACTGATTTAATGCTTTTGCCATAATAACCAAAAGACTTAAGCAAACAGCTTTGATGTTTAATTCCTTCTTTGCTTTGAGACAACTGGTTGTTGTTTCTGGGCTTCCAGCACATTTTACTTTGAAACAAAAGAAATTAAAATCCTAAAGAGACTTAGTATGGTGTACTTTTCTTTCCTATGAAGCATATCCCTTATGTAAACAGCTTAGGTGAGGAGCATGTTATATTGGAGTTGGGACTTCAGAAATTACACTGGAGAAGTGGCAAGTCTCAAAAACAGTATTATGTACATGATCAGCCTCGTAAACAGTAAGCTCAGGATTCTGGCTCTGTTTGCAGTTGTTAAGCATCTCTGTGAAATAAGGCTGCAGAGCCAGTGTAGCACTAGTGGAGAAGAAAAGATATCAGCACATAGAGGGAATGCTGCAGAGAGCATGAATCTGGTGAAGATTTCTTTTGGAAGAAAGGGAAAGGTGGTGAATAAGCTGAAGGGACAGAGTAGCCAGCTGCCTATTTTGCAAGCCAAGGGATGTTCTGTTTTCCAACCATGAGTATTATCTACAAATCTGGGGAAATATGGAAATTGAAGGATTTAACAGGTCACGAAAAGTGAGATGAAAGTGCTGAGGTAATCCCTATTTAAAACTGCATTTTGGTATATTTTTTGTAAATATTAGTATTATTGTACAGATTGCTGGAGCATGCGGCATGTTTGTTTGCGTGCCACTTGTCTAAAGCAGCACACTCTTCAAAACATTAACAGCATATTTCTCTCGAGTTTTTAACTGTCATAAAAACATTTTTGAGCAGTTTAAAACAGGGAATGAAACAACTGCAAGATGTAATCTCTGTCCTGTTTAGGGGAAGCAGAAAGGAAAATAACTTTAGCCACATTTCCCTGCAGACGTTCCACTTGACTATTGAATGACATGGTGCACAGGGGATGCTTATGCAAGTGATATTTGACAGTGCCACCTATTGCTAGAAAAGCAGAATTCAAATGAGTATTTTTGTTATGAGCATGCCTAAATTGAATTCATCTTTTAATTATTTCAAGGTAATTTAGCTATGTAGATATAAGCTCACCTTTGTCTTTATGTCTATGAAATGGGCTGCACTTTTAAAAGATGGATTTATCATACAGTTGCATCAGATGGTGAAATAAGTTTCTATTCCAGAAAACTTGCAACTATTGGCAAGTGGTTGAATGCCAGTGACTTTATTTTGGCTGAATCTGTTAAGCCTGATTGTTCCTTCTCCTTTAATTGATGATAGAAGATTGATCCTAAAAATCCTCAAACTGCTTTAGATTTAGTGAAACATAGGAAGTTAGTTTTTTCCACTGCTTGGAGTTTATGTTAATGTGAAGAGAACAAAATGTTTTTTAACATGCTTCCATAATTTCTATGAAAAGTAACTGGCTAATGATGAAAATTCTTTGAAGACAAAGGCTTAATGATCTGGATGCATCTTAATACTTAGTATCCTTTATCAGGTCTTTCAGTTAGCAAGCATGAAAGCTGATTTCTCTACCTGCCCTTTCAAGGATGGCATTTGTTTTATTATGGAAGTCTAACTAATGCTAATGGTAGGAATAATGAAAGATTTATAGGGGCAGCCTGAGATCAATTTTAAGTTTTAATTGTGGTTTTTATTACTGATCCTTCTTACTGCCTCAGTCCTGTTGCTCATCTCCATTAGAGAGACACCCAACCCTAAACCTCCCCCCCCCATTTTTGGCTTGTAATCTTTAATGCAAAGAAAAAAAAAGTTTCTCTGTGTTGTTTTTCTCTTGAAGGATCTAAATGGCAAGGTAAGAGCAGGAAAAGATGCAGCAGCTGGGGAGTAATTTGCTCTTTCTCAGGTCCAGGCAGGTATCTCTCAGGAGTTTATTGCTGCTTCACATAACTAATATTCTTTGGCTGAAGCTGTCCTCCTTCCTCAAAGATAGACCAGTCTTCTGTTACCCCTGCTGAGAACTGGATTGCTGCAAAGCTAAAGGGAATCAAAGGAAGCAGCTCTTGAGTATATAGGCATCTGTAGATTTAGAGAAGGTTCAGAAGGAAAAATAAAGTGTCACCTACCCACCTCCCGACCATAGAAATGGTGTGGAGAAATCTGACTTCATCATTCTAGTTAAGTTCAGGCTGAAATCTAATTTAGCCGAAGTGAAAATGGCTTACTTATTTCATGGATGGATTTTTGTATGCTCTCTTCTTGAATCTCCTTGCTGAATCTCCTCTGCACTCTGTTCCTGTACATTTAATCTTCTATTTTATCTTTGTAGCTACTTGCTCTCTTGGTGTTCCTTAGCATCAGTCCACCTGTTTGGTCATTCCCTTGTTCATTTATCTGCCTGTGACACAATCCACAGAGCTCGAGCATCTGAACCAAGCCAACAACCTTCAATCGTTGTTGCGAAGTTTAAACTCCCTTTATAACTTTCCCTTATGCAGTTTCTGTAGTCCGGAAAAGGAAAACAACTTTCAGCAATTAAATTACGTGTCTTTGGAGGAGTCTGTATGCCCTCTTGTAATGAATTTTCTGTTAAAGAATGACACAGAATGTGCGAGCAAAGGCATCTGGACGCGTGTCCGGGTGAGCGCGGGGCCAGCAGAGGGCACTTCAACCTGGGAATGGGAATGTGCTCCGAGCTGGCGTCCAAATCCCTCGGAATTGGCTGTCTTTGATTAGAAATGGGACTTTTTTTTTTTTCTTTCTTCTTTTAAATGTTAATGAGAACCATTTCGGCAAGGGTTATTTCTGTCGTGATTGCTGCTTTGTTGGCAATGTCTTCTACAAACTCTGTGGCCACTGTTGTACAGTGGAAGAATTTGGGAACTCGAGGAGAAAAAAATGTTCCCCATATAGTTTAAAGTGTGACTTTACTGAAAGAAATGATACCTTTGTTGTGATCTTGTATCATCTAAAATTGAGCATAATGGGGGATGTTAAAACAATCCTTGAAAAACTTTTTTCCCCAATGTGATGCTTCTAATTTCTTTTTAGTTGTGATTTGATTTATTCTTTTAATTAAAAAGCAACTGAAATTGGAGAACACTACAACCAACTAACTGGTTTTTGTGGATGATGGTGTAAGTTACTTAACAACAAATCACAATCTATTTCCCCTTCCAGTCCAGTGCCGATATTGTTATCTTGTAATACAATACTAAGAGATGATTGTAGCTGCCATTACTCCATTACAGGAGATGACAAATTTTATTACGATATGAAGCGCCTCATGCTCTTTCATTTGCCCCGGTGTAAATCAGAAGTTACTGCCTTGGATTGAAAAGATTTGTTCTTGTGTAAGAGCTTACTGGTGTAAATGAGGATAGTCAAGCCTGACATGTGGTGATGTACCAAATTATATTACAGGATATTTAAATTCTGTCTCCCACTGTGAACAGCAGGATACCGTTTTTATCCTTCCTTTTGAATGCAGAATCACTTTTCCATTTATAAATTGAGCCTGAACAGAGTGCTCTTGGTATTGGCTGTTCCTCTGTTACTCCACATGCAGAGTATATTAAGACACCTGTTCATCCTTGTAAGGCAAACAAAAAACAAACCAAAATACTTTCCTAAAAACAAATTGTTCTGTGATTAGTGGGACTAATGAAGTTTCACTGCCTTCAGATTTCTGTCCTTTTTCCCTTATCCCCTCAGCAAGCCTCCCACCAGAAGGCTTTGCTAGTTTCTCTTTGCTCATATTTCATGTGATCTTCCCTTTGTCCTTTTTGCCCTGCAGTAATGCCAGTTCCTGTTTCTCTCTGTACTGTAAACCTTCCTGCAGTGCCTTCCTCAGGTTCCTCCTGCCCTGTCACCATCAGCAGCCCTTCTGCCTGGCCCTGGGTGCCTGGGGTGCCGGGTGGGAGCTGCTCAGGTAGCCAAGTTTTTAGTCCCAGATATCTCAGAGGGGAGGATAATTCAAGTCCCTTGTTTTAATGCCTGACAGATTTCCCCAGTGCTCGGGGGAATTTAATATCTTCAAGGTGACTGCCTTCTGTTAAATTTCATAGAAATGGACCAGCAGATATTAAAAGTGTGTCTTTATTCCCTACTCCTTGTTCCAGTGATTGGTCTTTGTGAGACTAAGTTTGATTTATTTTTGTTAAACTGCTGCTCTTTTTCTGTCTTGTTCTCTTGTTTTGCAAATCAAGTGCAGTGGTTACCAGTGATGTTGTTACCTGGATAGAAAGCAAGCACAGATCACGAAAGGAGAGTTTAACCTGTTATTATTTTTTAAGGGCGTGTATGCAACTTAGTATCTTGTAGATCTTGCACTTGAGGACAGTATAAAGTGATTGCCTTTAGGCGTACCAAAAACAAAAGTGGAAGATGAATGCTGAAAATTTTAGCTGGAAGGAACTTCTACCAGTTCCTTGTACTTCCAGAGTCCATCCGGAATTCTGGTCTGGCTCCCTGCTCAAGCAGGGCCCACCAGAGCAGGTTGTTCAGGACTGCATCCAGTTGTGTTTGGAATATCTCCACAGATGGAGACACCACAGCCTCTCTGAGTGACTAGTGCAGTGTTGGGACACCTGTGCTGGAAAGCAGCGTTTAGGTGCCTGTTGCTCCTTGTCCTGTCAGTGGGTTCTGTGCAGGTGCACCCTCCCTCCAGGTGTGTGTGGTTCTGGCAGATTTTGGTAGCCAGAGCTACATAAGGCACCATGTTGGAATTTTTTTTTTGTGTTACAAATGGTCGGCCACTCTGTTTATAAAGTTTTGTACTTTGTATATCACCTTTTTTTTTTTTTTGTTTGGATTTCTGAACACCTAGGTGCAACTCATGGTATTCTTTTCTAATCCAAATAGTTTTCAAAAGGCCACTTGAAATTCCGTACTTTGAAATTTAGGCGCTAATTGCATTTTCCAGGGGGTTATTACCTAGAAGTTGAGCTGCCCTTGTGTATATGGGCATTTCAGGTTTTTCATTGTAAAGGGGAAACCATTCAAACTTTATTTTTACCTATTATTAAGTTAACAAAGCCAGGAGCAATCGGTGTCCTTTTAAGCTCTGCCTTATTCAGTGGCTATGTATAGATTCCCTGTCTTAGCTTTTAATACCTGAAAATCCTATGTGAGTGTATTTATGCTCACTTAGGTGCTATCCAGTATTCAGATACCAATACTCTTAAGTGAGGCCTTTAAGCTCGTTTGGTGCATTGTGTCTTTTGTGTTTTGCAAAAATGAAGACATGCACAGTATTTTTTATCAATATGTGTTTAATGAAAACACCTGCAGGTTTTAAAATTGTCCTGTTTGCTCTGTGCAGAGTGATAGAGATGGCTGGGAGCAGAAGAATTATACCAAATCTCCTGGTGGATATCAAATTTGCTCTTTCTGTTAATTTCCCAAAGGCTTATTGAAAAAAAAAAAAAACAAAACAAGAAACTTAGCAGCCAAAAAAACCAAAACAAACAAAACGAGTATCTTGAGAAATATTTTTTTAAATGAAAAAAAAAAAATTTAGATGGCGACAGTTACCATATAAACATCCTGAAAATAAATGTTTTGCAAACAAATAAACTGCAGTTAGTAGTTGGATGCTGGTGAAGAAGGTGCATGTGGCTCTTCAGGGATTAATGAACAAATAGAATTATTTCTATAAGTGAGGCACTACCAATAAGCCATAAGCATTTACACATGGCATGTTTTATTGCTGTGTTGTATCAAGAGCTTACAGTGAGGAGTTGACAGATATTGTAAGAGATGAGGACAACAATAAACAGAAACTACACAGACACAGTAAATCTACATTTAATCTTTAGTTTAAATCTAAATTTAAACTACAATTTGTAGAAGTATGTTGACTTTAGTCTTCTGATAAATAACCCTTATCTAAAAGACAACTGGAAAAGTGCTGCTTAATTCTCTGAATATTTGGTACTGCTTATTTTGAGGTAATTTTGGAAGGGATATCCAATGCATAGGCCAGATTTTTTTACCATAGTTTTGGGGGGTTTTAATTTTTAATTAACTGTGAAGGCTCTTGCATAGCTGAAGAAATGTAATATTATAATATTTTATGATTTCAAAAGACTTTATGTATTTATGTACATCATTCTGTGTAAGTAATTAGATAAAAGACCCAATAAAAAGTAAGAATTTCTCTAAACTGCTTAATGAGGCCTAATATAAATCTGAATTTCAGATCACATTAGAGTTGTCTTATGCCCTAATTTCCAATGACAGCTCTGGCTTGCAACTCAGTTGGCCTTTTATTTTGTGTCAATGATTAACCAACCGTGTGTTCTTATGTCACTGTTTTATCAGAGCTGCACTTAAAGATGGGAAAATTTCATTACAGTAGTTATGTTAGAACACAAGTTACAATAGGAGGAATAAAGGCAGTTTCAGACCATATTAAGATATTTCAAATATGGATAAATACAGAGGAATGAAAAATTCCTTCTAGTTTTCCACACTTCCTAACAATACAGTGCAGTGTAAAGTGCAGTTTATGCTCCTTAGCAGCAGTGTATCAGCAGCAAGGGGCTGTGCTGCTCTTGCAGCTGTTTCTGTTAATGGGTGACTAATCTTGGATGAGGCAAAGAATACATTCACAGGTGAAACAGTTCTGGAAAACGTATAGTATTTGTGACACTTTTTAAAACTGAGTGTCTGCAGTCTGTAGTTGAAGAAAGGGGATCTACTAAAAACATGAAAGGGCAAAAAGCAAATGTGAATGTTGCAGGGCTTTTTATTGGTGGAGTTTTTTGTTTGCTTGGGTTTTTTTTTTGTTTTTTGTTTGTTGTTGGTTTTTTGTACTTTTTTGGGTTTGTTTTTTTTTTTTAATTTGCTGTTTACTGAAGGGGATTAACATCTCATAATGCCTCTTTTTTAGTGCTGTGGCTTGATTCTGTGTCTTTGAATCATACCACCTTGTGGGTCTAACTAAACTAGGTAATACATAGTACTGACAATATTCTGGGGTTGGATTAGGAGCTTGAGGAAAGGTGAAAATATGACTTCTTGTCTTCATTTGCCAGTGCAGAAGGCATTATCAAAATGAGGTGTTAGTTATCAGCCAAATCATTCTTGTCTGTCTGTGTCTAGAGCTGGATGCCAGAAGGAACTAGAAATACAGGATAGGCTGCACTGGCTCAGATCAATGGCCATAAGTGGATGCCTGGGGACAGTACAAGAGGCAGTCATAATTGAAATGCCACTTAGGCTTTCCCAGGCTTGCAGCCCTTTTGGTCCAGGGACTTTTGGAGCTGGATGTGGCCTTGGCTTCTTGGGAAGTCTCAGTGGGGCTCTCTGAGGAGCTTCTTTGCCATTCCTTAAATCCTTGTAAACCTGTGGCCTCCCCAGCATTCCCTAGCAAATGTGCATTTGCTGTGTAAAGAACCATCTTTTTTGAGGAGGGGAGAAAGAAGGAAAAAAAAAAGAATTTTGAACCAGACTACTGCTAGTTCTGTTTGTCTCCTGGTTCTCATACGAAAAGAGTCAGGAAGGTCAGGTTAACATGCCTTGCAGCTTTCTCTGTGGTATCCTTTCCTCCGAGTGGTGGGCTTTGGTCAAAGGGAAGTAAATTTAGTGCATTGTGGTGTTTGCTGTGTTGCTGTTTTCAGTGCTCTGCCGGGTGGGAGGAGGTGGTGCTGCCCTGGGGCTTTGGGAGGGAATCTTTCCTCCGAAGTGCCCAGGCAGGGGAGGGGAAGGTGGTGGCTGATGTATTGCTGCTTGTCTTCAGATCTAATCAAAGCACACCGGGACTTTGGCTATTTAATGTAAAGGGCTGAATCACAGTGGTGGTGCTGTGCTGGTCTGGACAGTTTATAGAATACACTCCTGTGCAAGATTGCACAAAGCCAGAGGCATCTCACCCATGCTTTCAAATGCACATGTCTGCAGCAACTCAGTTTAGCTGCTCTTCATATATAGAAGGGAATGTGTATTTATACATGCACACAATTATATCTGAACAAGAGAGAGACTCTCCTGATGTAACTTTATTCATCCCTTTTAAAGAGACAATATACTGCTTATCTCAGTAAGCCTGTAAATAATAATGCTTATCCAAAGACAGTGGTTGGAATTGCAATTACTATTGATTTTTCGTAAAATACTGTTGGAATAGTTCTTCATTTAGTGGAATGTTAAGCTTTGCTTATATCCAGACCCAATTACGCTTGTTCTTCAGCAGTGCCTGGTGGATGGTGCTATGAATGGGTGCAGTTTCCTTTATCCCCCCCGAAGAATGCTTCCCAATGCTGCCTCAGGTACTTCTACCTTAGTGTCTAGTGCAACATAAGGAAGGAAAGACCAGGACTTGACTTGCAGGGTGTTTTATGATTCAAGGCTGCAGACTGATCTCAGATGTTGTCTGGCTGCTGCTCCCAGCAGCACTAAAGGGCTGATACAGACAGCTCTTCTCCCTGCCCTGGTGATATTCCCTTCACTTTCTGGTAGCCCTTGTTCCTGTCATCCTCAGGTGAGCTATGTTTAGCCTAATGAGATCACCCGCCTCGTCTGTTCCCTCTCCTCCTCTCCCGATTGTTTGCATTTTCACCCTAAGTGACTGTCTCTTGCTCTTTGCTTCTGGTTACCATGATGCCCATCTTTGAAGCTCTGCAGTAGTTCTGGAAGTTCATGATACTCTGGCATTTTCACTGTCTGTGTTATTGTTTTCTCCATTTTATTTTATCCTTTTTTAATTGGAAACTCTCAGTGTAAAGTAGTGGTAAATACAGTTATATTTATTTTCACATTTACAAGTGGAGCTCCTGACTCATTTGTTCTGGTTATTATCTACTTGGCTGTTTGTTTCTATCATTTCTTTGAATCCCCTGGACTCGGTGGAGGCACTGCAAGTTGTGGTATTTATGTGTGCATGTGTACAAAGACTTTGCACCTTTCAGTAACTGCTGAGATTTATGCTCTGGTCTGTACTCTGTGGAGACACTGATTAATGTTTTGGTTAGTTGAGCTACTTAAAAAGAAAATCTAAACCAAAACTCAGCATTGAGAGAGTGGTTTTGTCATCAGTTGTACAACTTGGGGCCTTACTGGGTCACCAGCTGTGGTGGGCACAGCCCCGAATGTTTTGTGCTGCTATCCTGCCCAACACCAGAGTGCCGTTCATGCATCTCACTCAGACATTTTCCTTCCTCCTTCCAACACCTTTTTTTTTTCCTCTTGAGAAATGAATGAATTCTTCATTGTTGGCCTCTTCTTTACTCTCCAAATTATTGATAGATGTTTCCTGTTTATCTGATGCTTTTTCAGTCCTTTGTTTTGTTTTGTTAGTAAACAAGAAGTATTATTTGTAAGTGTTAAATACACACTGTACCTGTTTTGGAAAAAAACTCAAAAGCACCTTTCAGATTTTTTTTTTTTTAATACACAGAAAAATATTTAGTTTAGTCATTTCTCCTCTAGAGATTTTTGTGTCTTTTTCTTTCAGGTTCTTCCCCTTGCAGCTTTAGGAACTCTTGATACACTTGAACAGGACAGAGTCTTTGAAGTTTGTTATCCAGGGGTTGTAGTCTATGAAAAGCTCTGGTTTGTAACTAGATAGAGGCCACGGATGAACCACCCAGCAGTGGCAGTAAATGATGCAGTTTTTCACTGAGCACAATTTTGCTTTATTAGTGTCAGCTGTTCTGATTTGTGTGGTGCAAAGGCTTCTTCCTACAGCTGTTGCTTGTTAAACACCAACTTTTACTGTTATTCCATTGTAGCATCTTTAATTTCTTTGTGAAATCATGGTCGCCTTCATGTTTGGATGACCCTGATGCTTCCCTTCAGCTTCTGCATTCTTTTCTCCTGGTCTCAGGGATATGTATTTCAGTAGACATGTCAGACTGGTATGTTTTTCATTTTTACTGCTTTTCTTTTTATTTGGATTAAGGTTGGTGTGTCTCTGAAGATGTTACAAAGTTACTTCACTGGTGTATTGGGGTTTTTATTCTGCTATGATTCAGCTGCAGTTTTTGCTCTCTGCCACTTGAAAGCTGTGATATTAGACTTTTGCCATGATCTTTTTTTCTGTTACTATCAAAGTCTTCATTGCCATTCTTGCCGACTTTATCTGATATTTCTCTTAAAAATAGAAAGTGTTTTCTTCAATTAGTCCTAATATTCATTAGAAAAAATGATGCTGTTTTTTAAGCTAGACATTTGGAAATATGTCAGTTATGAAGTACAAAACTTACATACTTGAGAAATCTATAATTTCTTAGTTTTTGTAATTTCATTTCTTTTTTTTGTTCTACAGCTGTAACATATTGAAAAAACTTATGTTTATAATTTCATGGCTGTTAAAAGCTTTATTATTATTATTTTTCATTACCCAGAATGCAGTTAATTTCCATTTACTAATCTACCACTCTCTCTCATATCTTTTGCTGGCTAATAGGAAGAAGAAATATTTTTTCTTTCAAGTTTGGCCTACAGCTCATAAACCTAATTTCCATTATATGTATTGATGTCAGGATGAGGAAAAACATATTTTGAAAGTTTTACTCCTATTTGTCAAGGGTGCTATGTTGTGATCAATATCGCTTAAAGTAATGGGCATTTATGTTAAATATCAACTGAATAGAAATTCTAGATATTCCGTAATTTGTTGGAATGTTCAGAATTTTATAAATTATTAGTTTATATAAGTTTCTGGAGGATGAACACAAGATGTATTGAATATAAAGTATGCTCTGTGCATACAAAGTGAGTTGACATGAAAATACTTGATTTGTTTTTTGAATACTGTGTACCAGTGTTTCTTGCAAGTAATCTCTCTGCAAGCATCTCTGTCTTTATTGAAACACTGGCTACATTGCAAGGCAATTATTCAAGTTGCCAAAGAAAAAGAGACGGGG
>VZTE01006658.1:304665-359471 GCA_013397775.1 Eulacestoma nigropectus
GGGGGGGGGGGGGGGGGGGTGGGGGGGGAGCAGTGAGAAAAGTCAAAGACTTAATAACCAAAACACATATTTTTAATTTGAATTTGTCCTGGCCTTTGGGTAAAGTTGCATGATGATATCTTTTCTTCAGAACCATTGGTGCAGTGCTTTGATCAGGCGCAGTCTAAGAACAATTCAGTTTTGGGAAGCCACGTAGGGTGGTGTTTGTAAGATCAGTGCTGTGGATTTGTTTTGGGTTTTCTTCCTGCTGGGGTGCAGTCCATGAAGCAGGTTGTTCAGGAGGGGGATATAATATAATGGAAATGGTTTGTGTTGTCTTACTGCACTGCTCTGCCATCAGCTGTCAGCAACTGATCGGGACACTCCTGTGTGTGTTCCCACTCCTGCTGCATGTGCTGGCACTGCCTCCTCATGTGGCAATACATGGAGCCTGAGTGAGGAACTGATGCAGACTAAAACTGTGTCAGGAGGAGATAAAAGAAACAGGAATATGTTGGTGAGGTGCCCAGTAGTAACCCATCAGCTCCTGTGCTGGCTCAGAGGAGGGCAGGTGTTGCACAGCTGGCTGCTGAGGTAAGAAGCGAGTTGCTGGTGGGAGCAGTGCTGCCTCTTCAGCCTGAACATGAAGCTGGTGACTGCTGCTTATGTGTTCCTGTGGCTGCAGCCTTGAGGAGAGAGGGGCACTGGAATTTCTGTGTCCCACAGGTGCCTGCATGGTGATAGATTCCTGCATTGACCAGGTTGTGGCATGGCCAGTAAATGCATACTCTTCCATTATTTACTGGATATATAAAAATGCTTATCACTCTGAGCTTACACTGAAGGCACCCAGACCTGTCTTGTAGCATGCAAAGTGCTGTATAATGCCAAGTGCAAGGAAATTTGGGCACATGGTATTCACAGACACTTCTTCCATCTTCTCGGGCCAAGATCTCGGCCAATTAAAGCAGCGTAGTGTCCTCTGGGGAGCAATGAGCATGGAGGGGTTGATGCTGAGCGGCAGCGGGGTGAGTCGGAGAGGCTGCCTGGCCTGGGGCCAGCAGTGTCAAAAAACGAACAGGAAATTGATTTAGCGAAGCTCTGAGTACCTTGTGCTAAATGATCTACTGACTAAAAAAAAAAAAAACTAAACAATACTACTAATAAAATACAGCGTAGTGTACCAACCAGGACAAATTGTCTGTGTTATGTAGATTTTGCTGTTCCCTGGCTTTTATATGCTTGCAGCTGTGATATTTCATTTCTATCATTACTGTGTATGTAATCTATAACCTTCATCTAAGAAACACGACTCATTAATTAATCATTACCAAGGGCAAGACATGCAACAGCATCAAGTGTGCCAAATCCTCTCTCAAAGTTTTTAAGTGTCTGACTGCTCATAGATACTGTCTTGGCAGTCCTGGCAGATTACTCTAAAGGACCAGATCTTGCAGCACGTAGTAAATTTATGGGTTTTTATATCAGTTCTTGCAGTGGCACTCCAAGTAATTTGCAACTCTGCTTTCCATTTATTTAACCCTCTTTGTACTGCTGCTCCGTGCCCTGCTGCTGTGGCTCCTAGCACTGCTGGAATAGCTGGGATGTGAATGACAGCACAGACCTGAGTGTGGCACTGGTGCAGGACAGGCAGCCCCGGAGTTTTTAATGCTCACGTGTGCCTCATTGGCACTGTTGTGGAGAGGCATTATGGAAATGGGCAAACTCTGCTGTAGTGGTGTGGCCACTGTGACTTCTCTTCTGAGAAACAGTGCACTCCATGTTTATGTTGCTTGTGTTGTACCTGCTAAAAATATTTTTAAAGTATCCAGTATTATTGTAAGAGATGTCTGAAAGGAACAACTTCATTCCCTTTGGCTTTGCTTCTTTTCTTGCTTGGTTTGGCTTGTTTGTAAGTACTGGTAGATGTTTACAAACACTTCTCCCCTGCTCTCTTACAGAAAGGCTCGTCAAGGCGAAAAAATATTAGAACTTATCAGATTGTATTTTTAGTCAGTCTTGGTAACAAATACTTTATTGAAAACCCTGTAATGAAACATGAAACCTGTTTTGATCTTTGTTAATTAATTTACTACATGGATTTATGATGGGGTTTTTTATTTGGCTTATTTCAGTTTTGGTTTTTTGGGGTTTTTTTTTTGTTTGTTTGTTTTTGGTTTTTTTTTTGGTGGTTTTTTTTTTTCATTCTGTTATAGGTAGACAGTTTCATCTTTCTTTGGACCTCCCACAGTCCAAAGGAAAAATTGAGAATTGGAATTGTAGCTCTACTGTCCTTTTTTACAGTGTCATATGCTTTTACATTGCCTTTGAGTTTGAAAAGCTCTGTACTTTCTTTAGCCTTATTTTTAAAGTCATTTTTGCATGATCTTATCTCTTCCCTGCACATTGCTCCATGAGAAGAGGTGAGTCCAGCAGCACAGCGAGGGCCAGCGCGGTGGCCAAGGGTGGGTGACAGGCTGGCAGTGCTGGGGCAGGGGGCCGGGCTGGACCTGTCCCCTCCTGGGGGAGCAGGGGCTGTGGCACAGCAGAGGCCTGAGCACGGGCACCGTGGGCTCCAGCTTGGCTTTCAAAGCCAAAATACTTCTCAACTTCAGTCGCAAAGCGGCCGCGTGTCCTTTTGTTAATCAACAGCTCCCCGTGATCAGTTTTAAAGCCTGGGTGAGGTGGGCTTTCCTGAGGTTTAAAGATGTTTTCTTATGAGGTAGATTTTAGCTCTCACAGATTACTACTTGTTCTTTTTCTTGGTAGCTTAGCAGTGTTTGTATCTCTGTAACCCAACACTGTTCTTATGGATCTTGCTGTTCAAATCCAGCAACTCCTGAAATAGTGATACACAAACGGGGAAGGTATAAAAGAAAAAACAATTACAAGCAAATACTGTAAATGGCACAGAATTACCGAAGCAGGAGGCAGGTATTAGAAGTGTAATTTGCACTTAGGCATAGGTTGATAGGATTGCACAAAAGAAAGTAAGCATAATAGTGAAAATAAGGAGATTATGAAAGTAAAGACTGCATCCCAAACCCTAATTAGTGAGGTTATCTGTATTTCAGCTTTCACATTTGCTCATTAAAAGCACTGGGTTTTTTTTTCACCTTGATCCATATTCTTAGAAAATCTTATGCCAGGTTTCTGGCCATAAAGATTTTACACTAATGTACAAAGTGTATCAAATTCTTTGTCTTTTTCAAATAATTGATGCTTTATGGAAAGCTGTTGGCCTGAAATACAATTATGCCTATTCATTTCCAGAGAGATAAACCTCAGCAGTTAAGCAGTGCGAGTACATCAAGCTTCTTTTTTAACCAAAAATAAGTACCATTAATTTAAATTCACTGAAAGCCATGGATAAAGCAGTGTTAAATGCTCTCAGTGTTAAAAGAAAGTAGCTTAAAAGTTTCATGCATAACAGCGAAAAGCATTAGCTTGTCTTTATAGATTTTTGTACATACTTATGGTAAAACATTTGGCTCTAATATTAATTGGTTAACATGGCTGTTCCCCACCCCCAGCCTGTGAGGATTTTGTATTTTTTTAAGTGGGCTACCATCAACTATTTGAATTTCTTTGGCAGAATGAACAATCACTTCTTCACCATTATTTCTTATTGTTCAGTTTCATAATGCAATGTGAAACATATATTTTTTTTCAAAGTAATCTTACAAATGGTTTTGGCTCTGCCTGGATCATTTCACTGACCAGGTAGAAATTGCTGAGGCTATGGACATATTGAGTAATATTTGTTTTTCCAAAAATACTTTTGTGGATAATAGAAATTCTGAAGAAAATGTGGGAATCAACAGGTATTAGAAGGCATTGCATACTAAGAAAGAAAAGAATCAATTGACAGAAAAGGCAACAAATGGTCTGTGAAGTGGTGACATCTAAGAGTATTTTAATTTGAACCTTTTTTGTAAGAAAAATGCCCAGTGGAAAAAGTGTCTTGATGCAAAAGTTTTGAGGAATGCTGTTTGAGATCATCGTGTCTTTTTGTTCTTTTGAACTGAGTAGAGAAGATGTGGTCCCTTCTTATTTACTGGTTTTAGCAGTATAAAAATTAAATTACTAAGCAATCTCTTTGCTTGAGTGTCTGTATTTGGCACAGGGAGTAGGGAAAATAGGAGGCATAAGGAAAGAGGAATCTAGAAGGTTTATTTCTTACATCCTGGCGTGATTAGATTGTGAGGTCCTTTTGGTAGTTAAAAACTGTGAGAGATAAGTACCAAAACACTGTTAAACTCTTTGCTTACTGTTAATATTTTACAGGTGGTTTTTTTTTTTTTTTTTGAAAGTTATGTGTTTTCTTCCTGACAGATCCTTCTTGCTTTTCATTGCCCACTGCAGTAAGACTTCCCTCGCACCTGATGAGCTAAAGACACGGCCCCTAACGACTGCGAAACTGATCGCTGCCAACCTGCCGATCAGTGAGTACTCACGACTTGAGTTTTGTGTGCTGTTTTGCTCAGAGATGTGTTTATATTGTCGACCAAAATGGTTCCATCTATGCTTGAAAAGTGCCTGGGAAGACCTCTGCAGGAAAGTGTTTTTGTAGAGGAAAGCAATTTGTCTCAGCACTTTCCTTTAAAGAATCTACTTCAGTCTTTTCCAACCCAACTGAATTACTTCAGAAGGCCTCGCTAAAAGAAATGTGCCTTTTTCCTATCTGCCTGCGTGTTCATTTGCTGGACTTGCTCATTCTGACAAAGTCAGGATCAAATGAAGGTGTTAGGAATTTATTGCTCCTGGCATCAAAATAAATTTTTCTTCACTCAAATGAGGCTTTTATCCAGATTCTGAACACAACAAAAACTATTTAGTCTGTATGACTGGCTGCATACCATGAAGTTCTGTGTCTGTGTATAGACCATATATGCTGTGCAGAGAAAAGACAAAGAGAAGAAACTTTCCCGTTATCTGCTCTTTGGTGGTGTCTCTAACTGCTGGTCAGAATGCTCACAAGACACCCTACAATTTAATTACTGTTGTACATATGCTCTGGGAATTCAGGTAATTAAATAAAGTACCATACTTATCCCAGTGTGTCCAGCAGTGGAAATGGGCTGTCCTGCTTAGGAGTGGCTGAAGAGTACAGGAAACATAACCTTTGGTTGATAGATTCCCATAAGGAAATAAAACCAAACCAAACTTAGTTTAAAAAAAAAAAAAATCTGTTTTCTCTTTTGGGTTTTAATTTTACTGAGTATAATTTTTGCTGATACACCTGAGAATTCATACTCAACTCATTAAATTCAGTGGCAGTATTTCATAGGAAGCTACCTCTAGATTGTACTTTTTGTAAAATAAATCTCTCATTTGGAGTTAGTTTAATATAACATTTTAAATTGTTTCACTTGCCTTGAAAAGCATGGTAAAATTGTGAGGTTTAGATATGGCAAGCACTAAATTCCGAGGGAATTCTTTCATTCACACTGAAAAAAATCAGCACGCTCTTTTGCGTTGTTTGCAATGGGTCATTTGGTTGTCATTACATGTTTTCTGCTGGAAGGTTAATTTCTGACTCCAGGACTGCACTTTTTCAGTTTTTAAGCCATTAAGATCTGTGCTCCATACTTATATACTCTAAAGGCCTGAATCTTTAAATTATCAAAATTTATGTAGTGTAAGAAAATTAAAATGAGAAAAACAAGATACTTCAGTATAAGTAATGCTTTATACTGAGAAAGAAAATCTGGTGGGATTGTGGAGGTTTTTAAATTTTTTTTTCTTGTTTTACAAGTCTAAGTTTCATGACAGTTTTCTGTCAGTTCTGTATAATTAGAAATATGAAATAAGGGATTCCTGAAATCTGTTTTGACTGTTATACGTAGACTATATAGATACATTCATAAGTTATTTGTATATGCTCTGTGTATATATTCATGTATTTAAGGGATCTTCATAGCCCATCTTCAAATAGTTAAGGAACAGATTGACAAGTACTTCCCACACCAAATTCCAAGAGAAAAAATATTAAGTGATAAAAGATACTGGTCCGGAAGCTCTCACTTTGGCTGTGTATCTCAACAGTGGTTTGTCAGGGAAAGGTTGCAGAAGTAGGTCCTTGGTGAAAATTTGAAAACACCTGATAGCTCAATCTCAAAATCCCCTGCTGTAGTCTTTGTTTGTTTGTTTTTGCTGTCTGTTTTTTAAAATAACCAAGTGATCTCCCAGCAGGTCAGTAGCAAAGCTGAACGTGAAACCAAATTCATAATTCCGTGCAGTAACTGAGGTTGACAATGTGCCTGCCTAAACTTTCAAAAAATGGTGGCTGGATCCTGTACATTACTTACTTTCATTGCTCTGGCAAATATTGAGGCCAGGAAGGATTTTCAGAGCCTGAAGGAAAAACTTTTCTTATTGCTCCCCATCATATGTCTGGGGCAGTTTGCACTGGGTTGGATTTGAGGCACAGGCTGGGACAAGGAGCTCAGTGGTGTTTGTGAGGAGCAGAGCTTTCCCTCCCTAGCAATGAAGTGTTTGCTTTAGAGGATCTCCAGCAGTTCCTCCAGCTGAGAGAGGGCTCCTCTCAGAGCCTCAGGACAGGGGAACAACATGAGCACTACAAGAGCACACACAGTATGGTACATCAGCTGATTTGGGGTTTCATTTTGGGACTTTAGGGTTCTGGGAGATGTTCTGTCTTTATGTACCATGTGAGTTTTCCTTAAGTGCAGGTTTGGGGTTGGGAATTTGCCCTGGGTTCTGTCCCAGGTGCCAGTGACATCACTTGTTTTCAGCCTGCTGTAGGTTCTGTTGTTGACATTGCATTTTTGAGCTGGTACTGTCTGTTCTTTAATGTACTCCTTAAACTTGTGTTCCTGTGGATTTCCTGGTGTGATAAGGAAGTGCTGGTAACTTCCTAGTTTGTGGAAACCCTTTTGTGTGGTTTGCCCAGCCCTTCAGCACTGCCTGTTTCTGCCTTTTGTTCTTTATACTCTGTCAAAGACTCACCATCAGTTCCCAAATAACTATCGAGACTCATTTCCCTCCATTGTGTCCTTCTCCAGCATCCTCTGTGTTCTCCAGAGGCCATGGCTGTGACATCAATATTTCAGCATATTTGTTAGGTTTGCTTTTTTTAAATTTGCTTTCTTTTCAACAAAGCCTGCTATCATGCCATCATGGTGGATCAAAGCCTTTAGAAAGTAACTACCTTACAGAAAAAACAAGTTTAACTTCTTGAACAAAACCTTTCTGAACTTATCCTCAAGGGATGACTCAGTTTCTTAGCTTTATGCACCTTGACAGTAAATTCCCTTCTTCTATGGGATGTGGAAGAAAACAGCCTCTTCATCACGCCAACTTCTGTGCTCTTAGTTCTGGGTCTGGAGGATCCAAATTTTTTTGCATTTTTAATGCTGCCACTCTGTATAAAAGAGCATATTCTGTATGGTTTGAAAACCTTCTGTAAATTCCCATTCGTATGAATAGTCAAAACTACTTGAGCAAATTGCTGAAGAAGCCCTCTTTTTACTGTCAGACTTGGATGCCTCTACCATTTTGGATTTATTAGTTTGCAATGATTTTTAAAGAGAACAAAAGTTTACAAATAATGAGTTCTTGAGTATTTATATCTTTTATTTCTTAAGCAGCAATCTCACAATTAGAGCTTGATAAGTTAAATATTAGCACTCAGAAATGGAGCCACAAAACTGATGCAACTTCTGCTATTGATTTTTCCCCTGAGTAACTCTTTTGGCAGCAAAGGGAGATTACCTTTCCGTGTAAGCATAAAACTTGCTTAAATTACTCTAAATTATAAACTAACCAATAAGTCAGCAGTGTTGTCCTGCCATTCCTTGCCCCATACCTAAAGTCTGTATCCCAAATAAGAAACAATGCATCAGAAAATTGTTTTAATTTCATTTTTTAAATAAATACAGAAAAATGGATGCTGTCCTGGAATTATCAGCAAAAATTAAGCATGATGAAAGAGCAGGGACAGATATGCAATTAAAATAAGTCATTGTAATGTGGTAATTACAGAAGTAGAATTAAGGTGTTGCCCATGCTTTTGTAAATTATGCCATAGCACCAAGTACCATTTCTTTGCATTTTTGTCTTTGTTATGAAGTTGAGCAGAATATTAATGGGGCTTAACCTATCTACTTTTAGGAGTGGTTTTAAATTTATCAGGACATATGCCCACACATTGGCCTTAGCACTGCAATCATATTTGTTGGGAGGGAAATTTATTTGGCAGCATTCTCTAAGATGTAAGATCTGATATTAGGAAATGAAACACTGTCATTTCTCAAGAACTGCATGAGCAGATGAGGAATTCAATATTACTTTGGATAAGTTCAGGCCTCTGTCAGATGTATGGAAGATGGGAATAATTCAAGCAGAACAGTAAGTCTAGGATAATTAAAAAAATAAATTACTGTATCTTAAAACATTTTAGTGGACCCTAGATATAAGTGTTCAGACTGAGAAGGATGTAGTGAGAAAAACTAACTATACAAAAATACCAAATTATCACTGAAGGTCAAGTAAAAATGTACTGGAAAAGATAACTGGATGTTTGAAGTCCTGCTGTTTGGTTTGTAGTGAGGTTTTTTTGGTGGGGGGTTTTTTGACTGACTACTGTGTAGCATACAAAGTTGAGAGTTGATAAATAGATGCTGATAGTATTTGCTATTTTGTAAGAATACTCTTGGAGTCAGGTACACATTTTATTAACAATAATCTGTATTCTGTGCCGTGACATTATATAATTCATATATTCTTCAAATTCCTCAGTGGTATATGAGATTTTGTGTGAAAAAGGACATTGTATAATTCATATATTTTTCATAAACTTGAGTGGGATATGAACCTCTGTGTGAAAAACGCTCTGTGGGGAAAAAATATTTGAGCTTTGACCTTTGATTTTTCTAACTAAGGGCAAGTTTTAATATATGTCATAGTTTTAAAAAGAAAACTCATCTTTGCCCTTCTATGGGAATATGGGACTGTGGGTGAAAGGGTGGGGGAAAATGCTGTAGATATTCAGGCTGGCCTAGAGTGGAAGCCTTTGGGAAATGTTAGGATAACCATCTGAATGCTTCTTAAAGTGAGTCTGAAGGGGACAGGCCTTGCCTAGAAACTCTAGAAATGACAGTCTGTGCATTCTGGGGCTGTCCTTGGAGAGCCCAAAGAAAACAGTTACAACTCATGACAGATTGTTCTCTATGAAATAGTCTGTATAACCTGCTGCAAGCACTGAATAGGGGCACCTGACATGCAGGAAAATGTAAAATCCTGTCTGTGGTGCTCTTGGTAATCTGTCCTTTATTTATAGTTTTTTCCCTTTCCTGTACTGAAAACTCAGCACTGGCAATTCTAGATTTTCATGCAACTGATTCTAAAGTCTTCTGGGAAACTTAGTGGGGTTTCAAAAGAAGTTCTGTGTGTTTGAGATTGATGTAGCCCTTCCTGTTTGATGATGAATCCTGGGCTGAACTATTTCAGAGGTACCTTGTGAAAAGGGAAAGATTCTCAGTCAGCATCTGTCCTGGAAAAAACCCTCTGTCTGTAATTACTTTGTGACTGGAGTTTGAGGTAGTGTGACTGTGTAGGTGTCTGATAAATGTTTTTGGTGGAATGGTGCACACAAATGAAGAATGAGTGGATAAAGCTGCATTTTGGTTCCATTCATTCTAGTCCAGGCTGGTGCCTTTGCCTTCATGAACAGCTTATTTTTGTGTATTTAAGGAAATAGAAAAAAGAAATCTTTAAGAGAAGGGAATATTGATAAATAGATGTTTTCTTTCAGGTTTTTCCTTTGCTTTTTATTGCGCTGTTTGTGTTTCTACAAGTAGCAGGTACAAATAAAAAATAAAGTTATAAAATACAGTCAGATTGTGAATCAGTCTGAAATTAAATCACAGGTTAACTTCTGTCAGCAACCTGCATCTGCTTGGATAGGATCTTCAAAAATCAGGTGTGATAAAAAGAAAACAGAAGAAGTAGATAAAAACTAAACTGCCATCACAGTGAGAATCAAAATGTTCAGCATTCCCAGCCGTTGTTTTATGGGGAAGCACCATCCCATCAGTACTGACAGCTGCGTGTGCTTGCTGCTGAAGCTGGAACATGAATCAGGGACAGTGAGCCTGAAGAAAGGCTCGGGTGTCATCCTGGTATTGACTGCAGGAAAGGAGACACGGAGTGAGCATCCTGGTATTGACTACAGGAAAGGAGACACGGAGTGAGCAGGACACCTTGCAGGAATAAATCAGTTTTGCATAATAGGGAGGCCTCCAAGGGCGCTAATGATGCGGTAGAGGAACGTGTCAGTAGGACTATGGAGAGTGACAAGGCTGTGCTGCACTGTAGCCCTGTGCCATTCCAGGAGGTCTATGAGCCAAGATGAGCCATAACACAAATATTTTGTGTTCTACACACTTATTCTGCTTTTAAACTTGAAGCTGTGTGATGCAGGGAAGGTTGTGGTTTGCTAGTTGTCTTCAAGCTATTATTTATCCTCAGTGTCCCTGGGCCTTTTGCAAGTTTGTATTTACATAAATATGTCTCACAATGTTGGCACCTTTACAGTGACCTGAAATGGAAAACAACATGATTGCTATTGTCTTACATGATCTACTATGGAAACCAAAATATATCTAAGTATGAGTTTCATCAGATTAGTTTAAAATTATAAATTCAATATAACTGGATTTTTATTTGATTTTACCTTTCGTCTGCCCACCTATTTTACTGGCAGATGGGTCTAACCTTAACTTTTTGAGCATGTACAGCAGAAGCAGCTTTGCTTCATGCAGATCCTTACTGACCCAGCTTTTTATACCCGCTGGCAGTCTGCTCCATGCTTGTACAGCACCAGGTTAATTACAGTCCTGTGAACATGCGCATTAAAACAATCTGTAGATATTTTTTTCTTTTGCTTTACCAGACTGCATCTTCTTATTTTTTAATATTAGCTTTGTCATAACTGTCATGTGGCACATTTCAAGGACAGTTGAAGTTTGCCTCACTTTAGCAGAAATCCAGCTTATTATGCAGATGCCCACTTTTGAGGATGAGCATCTGCAGCTACTCGAGACACAGAGATGCTGGTGAATGTGTCTAGGCATCTTCATTTGTTGTGCTGCGTTGTCCCTGAACAAATACGCAGAATATCTGGCAGTCGAGCAGTCACAATACAAAAAGAGAAACTCATTGGTGTTTTGTTATGTGATAGCGGGCTGTGCTGCTGATTATAAAGCATGCAGTTGAACCCAAGTGGAAGGAATTTTTCTTTTCAAAAAAATATCCTAAATATTTGTCTTATCTCTTTCTTTTTTTTTTTTAGTCGATCTCCTTAGCAGCAGAAACAGATGTTTCTTTTCTCTTAGTCATTACAGTCAAAGGAAGTAGATGCTTCAAAAATAATGAAAGCAATTTCTATGAATTGGGTAGCTATTAATTGTTGCCAAGATGTTTTAGGATGATAATAAGACATGCAACAATTGGCTTTTTTCTTTAATTGAAATATAGCTATCTAGTTAACCTGTGCTGGTTAGGTGAGCCATAATCTATCTGTTCTTACAGTGCAGTTGTTGTGTGATAAAGACAAGAGTGAGCTTGACTATTTCTGGTTTATTGAGGAGATGCACAGTATCAATGTGCACCTAATGTTTTATTAATTTATGACTTCAAGTCAGTGAAGAGTTTGCCTTGAAGACAAAGAACTAAATATGCACGGCCTTACAATTATATATTTTTGTATGTCAATTTACAATATAAAATCATATAATTAATTCTAAACATGGACTTTGTTTCACAGTGATGCTCTTTTTTCAAATTACTGTATATTTTTCCCTGGATTTTGATTGTACAATTTAAAGCTGTTATTTGGTTTCAAAAGGGTTTACTGATTCATCTGTATGGCCAGGAGTGCATTCCTAAATCACAAGAAATTGGTACATGTAGGTGAGATGTAGAAAGGAATGAGTTAGGACTGCAGGAGCAGGCTCTGGACTGGTCTGTGTAAGCCAAGGGAAACAGTTACCTCTGCCTGTAACTGGGAGAGGGAAGGACCTTTGCTGTTCCCCTAGTCCTGAGTGATTGTCATTTAGGATAACTGCATGTGCATGGGCCCACATATGTGCTTGAAAACCAGTGCAAAAAATGAACCTTCATTCTTGATAGTGTTAATCTGCTTCCTTCATCACGTGGAGATTTAGTAGCAGTGTTAAGGAGAAAAAGCTCTTGTTCAGATGGGTGAAACTGAGAAGCCTTTATCTCAACTGGAGCTAAACTAGCTAAACTGATTGGTCTTCTTTTACAAGCACATTCTCCTGCAGCATGCATGTGCACAGCAGGAAAAAGAAAACAAAGCCTTTGACATGAATTTACCAGCAAAACTCAGAGAAGAAAAAGGTGAAGAGGATTAGTGTTATGCCACAACCTTTAATCACATTTGTACTCTTCCTGATGCTTTCCTTTTTTCTTTGTCTCCCTCCAACCCTGAAAATAATAATTCTGATTGAGACTCCTTTTGCCACGTGTTGGTGGCAAAAATGGTTTTAAGAAGCTTTACTAAAGAACCATCTGGAGCATGTATGAGGACCAAGAACACTGAGAACTTCCTCCATGGCAGAACTGATGAGCTGGGAGGAGCAGTGAGCAGTAAACCCTGGCTGTAATCCTTTTACCTGGCCAGCCCATCAGACAGATGGGCAGGCTGCCCAAACGCTGTTTCCCTGGGAGTTCTAGGTAGCAGGTCATGCTCCCCTTTAGGTTTTGCTAAAGCAGTAGTGGAACCATCTGCATTCCAGTTAGATGTGCAGAGTAATCAAAAACACAAATATGAAACCGTCCCTGATTCCTCAGTAAGTGCAGAATCTTTGTATCTGTTGTATGCTGGAGGTGGGGCTGGTTATCTCAGCTCCTCGGGGATGAGAGTGCTGAAGGAAGGTGAAGCAGCATGGTTTGGGCAGGGCTGAAGGGGGGGAGGCTGACTTTCAGGGAAGATGGGCACTGTTACCTGTTCACCCCAGTGTCACTTCTGTATATGGGTGAGGAGTAAAGGTGTCTTGTGGGAGGACCTCAGAAGGGAAGGTTTTCAGCTGTTGTGGCCAGGGACAGTGTTCCAAAAATGACAGGTATTTTTGATGCAGGAGCCTCAGAAAAGAACAAAACCTTGAAAGAAAGAACAAACCTGTCTGACGTGCAGGCAGGAGGCAGCCTGCAATGGGTGTCTGCTTCTCTATAGGCAGAGTCCTTGCTTGGTGCTGGCTGCTGAAGTGAGTTGTTAAAGTAAGTTAAATTTTATTCCTACTCAGTGTTGAGTTTACTCCATTTATTGTGGGTGAAACAAATATTGACACTATAAAATAAGACTAGTTAAATGAAATCTTACTGCCAGTGTCATCTTCTGTAAATGAAATTAAAACAGGTATATGAACTCTTTAGTCATGCATTTTATCCAGGCTTTGGTTCATTGGGTTACTGCTGACTCTCTTTACTAGTTGAATTCTTGGAGTAGGAGGCCTTTTCTGGGAAGCAGGAGATGGTGCAAATTCTTTTGTGATAGCTGTAAATAAGGCAGTGAGGAAGCCCTTTGTCACTTGGAGAAATAATGGTCATGAGTATGGCTGTTTGCAAGATGCCCTGTTCTGTAGGAGTATCTGAAAGCTGGGGACTGCAAAGTGGAAAGAGCAGAAATTTCACTTACCTGGTGTCTCCTCTGCTGACCATCCAGCCATTTCAAATATTTCCCTTGGCACCAGCTGTCTTGGTGCTTCCTGGATTTTGGAAAATCACTGCTTACGTATTGGTGCTCTTTTTGAATAAATGTGGATGATTCCTACAGGGTATTTTAGAGGAAATTGCAGATTTTTCTTTTGTCCTCTCTGTGTGTTTCATATGCAAGCTGTCTGTTACTGTCCATAGATTTGCTTACTTGCTTAAGAGAGAATTTAGAAGAAAATGACTAATTCTTTTATCATTAAAGTGGGCTAAGAAAATAACACTGGCTAAAAAAGAAAGTGCTCTGAATGCCTATACAGTTTAATGGACACAGCTCCTCAAATGCTCATGTAGCAAATGGGAGCCTTTTTAACCTTCCTGGTAAATTACCCCTTAAAGTAAAATAGCTGATAATTCTGCAGCTCTTCATGATGTCTGTCCACGGTTATTTTTGAAGACAGGCTTGTCATGAAGAATACTTCTTTGATATTGAAAGAATGAATTCCACTCAGTTTAAAGCTAATGAGAATGAGACATGATTTTTTTGTTTCAAGTCAGATTCTGATTTAACTTGAAATGACTACAGTTGGTAACAAAGAAGAGAAATTGCACATGTAAAGTAGTATTTTAAATTATATCTGAGAATATAGGGGTTAAATATGCCCTTTAACTGGACTGAATATTCATAATACCTGCTGGGTTTTTTTTTCTGCGTGAAAAATACGTGAAGGTAATTTGTTGAATCAATATTATTGACAGGACTGTTTCATCTGTGGTTTGTGTGTGGTTTGTCGGGGGCCAGGAGAGGATTGTTTTGGTTAGTTTGTTTGTTCGTAGTCTGATTTTAACAAACAATCTGAATTAATTGCCTTAGGTTGGTTCTGTCATAAAGTTAGAACAGGCCCTTTGTCTGTCACACTATGTAGAGTGTAGTGAGACTGCTCTCCTGGAATGAAAGAAAATATATCAGAAGGAAAGCAATGAAGAGTAATTGTCTTCAAATGTTTGGCAACAACCACTCTAAGGCTTCATAGTTACTCTAAGTTGAGGGTAAATTTTCAGTAAAAGTATTGCATACATTAGAATCACAGAACCCCAAGTTACTTAGGCACTGATTTAATTATTTTTTAATCTTACTGTAATGGTTATTAATTACTGTGACAGATCACAATCACCCAGATATCAACACTAAAGACCACTTCTCATTATATATTCCAGGTATACTCTTAAAAATCTTACTATTTTAAATAAACTTGTAATATGCACACCTTCACAGAACCTACTGTTGTGTGGAATTCATTGTACTCTCTAGAGAAGTGTAGAATCTGTGGAAAAATGCTTTTCATCCACCAAAGGAAATAGGAAATTTGACAACATGCATTTGTCTACAAAATGCGAAGCAATATCTGATGAAATATGCTTTGTCAATAAAATAAATTGCCAAACAAAATATAATCCTTCCTCAAAATACGTTTAGCCTACTCAGTGAAATAAACCACTTCTACAAAGAGCATTTGGTTGCTCGAATTATTTTGATTTGCTGTCTATCAGAATCTGTAGATAGTGTGTGGTGTCTTTTTTTTTTTTTTTTTGTCAGACACTGTATATCAACCTTTTTTTATTACATATAGATAAAATACATTTAATTTGAAGGCAGACATTTGATAGGACAGCTGAAGCTGTTGTTGGTTTAGGTGAAGTGATGCACGGCAGACACACGGGGTGTGTGGTGTGAGGGCTCCCTGCTCTCCTGAACTCTGCATTTCAAATAACGCCTCTGAGTCGGGGATTCCTCTGCTCTTGCCGTGCCTTGGGTGTGTTTAGCTTCCCTGTGGGGAGTGGTTCCTGTGAATTTCTGGCTGCACCAAAGCCAAGTCTGGAACTGTTTGGCTGATGGATGCCAATGTCAGCCCCTGGTCAGATTTTCATGCGTTGTCATCCATGCAGGTTGTGTTACCTGGACCCACATGTGATCCTCAGGGCTCTGCCTGAGCCTTTCCCTGACTGTGACAGCCAAACCAGATTCTGGTCTGACTAAGACTTTGCAGGGTGGGAAGGGGGAATGTCTAAGCTGGGAAATAGCTCTTCAGTGTCTAATTATTTAAAAGTTTTGCATTATTTTAATTCTGTTAGACAATACCATACATTTTTGTTTTTCAATGACAATTTTTATTGATCTCAAATTTAAAATATTTTCATTGCGTATATGGAAACACATATGCATAGAGGTGGTTACAAATTTAAAGGAAACTTGAGGTCTGTTAAAAATAAATATATTGCCTAAACAGGAATTTATTGCTAAGCTTTTGCATCTCATGGAAACAAAAATACACAGTGCTACAATTGGAAAAGACATTGCAGGTCTGGCTCCTTCACCTTCTGTACAAATAATTTCCCAGTTGTGTCAGGAAAAACATAGATAAGTGTTAATTCTTATATGTAACAAAGTAGAAATTACTTTTAAAATGTTATTTCATGTTCAGTGAATTAGCAGCTCTATAACTACAATGCATGTTTGTATAGAAATGGGTGAATTGGACCACTGATATTGCCCGGACATTGTGTAGTGTTCCAGGAAGTGTTTGCCTCCTGCCTTTCTCCTTCCAACCAGGATGCTTTTGTTGGTAACTTTATTTATATGGAGTGTGACTGCCTGAATGAAATAATTAATGTAATATTTGTTGAGTGATTTTACATTAATTTGGAGGGTATTATTTCTCCTACCCCTTCAGCTGCCATGTTTCTGAGCTAACACAATAATAATACATTAAAAAATACACAGGAGCGCGGGACATCAGGAAGATTTGACAGAAAGCTCACTGGGCAAGCAGCAGACTAATCTATATGTGACATATAGAAGCTGTTTTTCTCTGAATAACTTAATCAGTGAAATGAGAGATGAGCCCAGGTACCTGAGGATACCTTGAGTACTTGGGTAAATGTCAGAGCTGTTGCATTTTCCTCTATTTTAATGTAAATAAGGATTGCTCACTCTTTCCTTGTGTGATTTAACACAGTAAATCTTTATGGGACCTGTCTGAAAATTAATAGCTGTTGTAGAAGAAACTATGTAATAGAGCTTTAAATTATGTTTTTGAATTATGTATCATTTAATATTTTATTACATAGTTTTATATAGCTCAATTAATGAAATACCAATTTTAAAAAGTTGTTATTTTTTAAATGTAGCTATTGAACATCAATTCATTCTTTTTGCTTCAGCTCGTTAGCGTGCCAGTGATTAAATTACAATTACACTTCCCCCTAATATATTTTACAGTCTAAATAACCTGAATAAGATTGTTTGGAGTTTGGGAGGCACGGGTACTAGAAGAGATTAGGACTGAAAATTTGGTCTTGAGGCATTTTTAGCTTCTGTGTATGAGACAAGAAGTTTTATGAATTGGTGTTTTCTGCATCTCTGTCAACTTCAACCTAGATTTTGGACTTTTTCACCATGTCTGCTGACTTTGATTAAGGGCTAAGAGATCTCAAAGATAATTAATTTCCTGTAAGATGGCAGAGAATTCTCAATGCTTATATTATGGGGACCTCTCAGAAGAGAGAACAGATTTCAAATGCCTCAACTCTAGAATAAAGTGTCCATTGGTGAATGTAGCTGGGAGGGCACCAAAGTCAGTCATCCAACACAAACACCTTATATATCTGATCAGCAACTGAATTTCATCACTTCCATTGCTCACAGAATTAATAGCTTTTGTTGAGAAATTAGCAATGAATGGTTTCATCACAGAGGGTTTAAAAATATAAATAGTGTTTGGGTTTTGTGGGGTTTTTTGTAGTTTGCACATCTTGCTTTTTACTAAATTTTCTAGCAATATCTCACTTTAAATGACTATGTTGAGTCTTCATGAAAAATTAATATAAATAGTGAGGAAAATTAAGTGAAAATGTGTATGGGCCTGATAAAATTTGGTGAGGTTGTAGTGTAACCATAGATAATTCTATATCTCGTCTCTGAGGTAGTCTCTTGCAGACTGTCCTGTGGTTTTGCCCTTGGATGAAAAAGTAAAGTATCAAATTCTTTCCCATTATATTGAAATTGATTTGAGATAAACAATAGTTGAGTTTAATTAGTTTTAAGGAAGCCTAATAATTGGAAGGCAAAAATGATTGCTATTTTAATCCTAGTGTTCAAAGTGTATAGAAAATGCTGGAATTTTGTCCAGGCTAACATTGTATTTAAGCATTCTAGTTGTTTCATAAAGAGAAAGGAAATGTGCCTGTTCATTTGGGTTTGTTCATAAGGTGATATTACAGGCAGAAAAATGGAAGCACTTCAGGAATAAAGTTTCCTGCATAAATTTTTAAAATACATTTCTAAAATCCTGAAATGATGAATATTAAAGCAGCTTTTTACACACTGTGTTAGTGTTTCATAGCAGCTGGCTAAAGTGATAGCAACCAATATTTTTATTCTTATTTTTTTTGGTCCTGTGTCATTCTGTGGTAATATGCTGTCCCAAGGCCTTGAGTGTCAGTTGATTCCCTGTTGCAGCAGTTCCATACATTTAGGTTATGTTCTTTGAAGGAAATGAACAGCCTATTTCTCAGTGATATCATCTGTTGATCTCTGATAACAACTGCACGAAGAGCAGTATTGAGAGTTGCTGGCCCTGAGCATTGTTGCTGCAAAGCACAAAAAAGCGGTGAGTGGATGGTGGTGTTTAGTCTTGGTCTCCTGCATCGTGTCACCTGCTCTCATTACCTATCATCACCAACCCCAAACCTCTTCATATCACCTCTCGCTAACAGCAGGATAAGTTGACTTACAAATCTTGGTTGCAAAGTGAACCAGGATCTTATATGCCATTAAAAAGTAGTAAATTACTGAATTTGTTTATATTACTATAAGAATAATAACATTTCTAGATGGACTTGTATAAAACCCTGCGGGTAACTTACTGAAGACCTGTCCTTGAAGACTTGTATAGGATCCTGCAAGGATTTTGGCATTCAAAGGTACTCTTGTACCTATTTCTATTGGGATTTTAGTGCATTTTTTTTTATCTGACGTGCCAGAGTGGTTTCTGTCAGTTTTAGTTTTCAGTGCAGTTCCTCTGTGCTTTATGATACAGCCTCTTCCCTAAAGCTGGTAGCCAGCTCTTTTAATCTGAGCTTTTCACTGTGGTGGCTTTGCAGCTTCTTCAGCCAGGAACTGTTGACACGGACGAGCTGCATTTGTGGTACAAGCCTGTGTTTGCTCCTCAGTAGTGAGCAAATTATTGCATAACATGGAAAGTGCCTTAAACTCTAGTTTTTGGTGTGCAGTTGAAATTTTGTTCTTTCCTTTGACTGTGACATTTTTTTGTCACAAGTTGTCAGGGACCAGTGGTCCTTGAAGTGATGAAGCTTAGTGCTTTGGTTTGCTCTGTCTGAATAAGCTTCCACTGTCCATTGTGGATACAGGAATGACATGCCATCAAACTGGCGCAGTGATAACGTACACCTGTGGAATTTCTCTCTTTCTGTAGTGTGTGTGCCATGCTTCCCTTGCTGCAGATTTGGTTTGTTTTGTTTTTTGTTTTTTTTTTTTTAAGTGATTTGGTGTACTTAAATGGCTGTTTTCAAATGGCTGGTTTTTAATTTCCCTTCTCTGTGACTGTGTAGGAAGGGGGCCCAGGGAGCAGTGCCTCACAGCATAATTCCCCTGATTTCCCTTGTTTCTCAGCATTAATTGTGAGAGTTGATTTGGAAAGAGTTACCAAAACCAGGAATTACAGACACCACAACTGAGTTCTGTTTTCAGTCTTTCTCTGCCAGTCAAGGGGGCTCTGGTTACCTTGGAGTAAAATTACATGGTAGTTTTCTTAATATAAACCTTACAGTGTGTGTTGAAGACAGAATGGTAGAACTAAAATTTTGGGGCAGTTTGGTCTGTTTCTTTTTTATATCAAGATCCTTTGTGAAAAATGATTGCTTTAAAGTTGAGAAAATGTATAATATTTGTGAAAATCAAATGATTCTTGATAGCACTGGGAGGATTCATTTCCAGGGAAGGGTAACTGCAGTCTTAATCCATAACTTAGAAAGATTAATCATTTGGAAAAGAAAGTCATAATAAACGTTCATTTAACTAGTTTTGCAGAGGAACAAAATATAGCGAGAAACATTGACATTAAAAAGAAGTATAATTTTAAATCAGGCTCTAAATGAGAATTGCTGTATTGATAAGTTGAACAAAAGCAACTGTCTAAGGAGAATTCAAAAAGCAATGTGTACAATTTATCAGAGTGAAATAGCTTTGTGCAAACACATATTTTGGCAAATTATTGAAGTGAGCATTATAAATGCTTCTTTGAATAGAGTGATATGCAAGCCTTCATCTAGGAGTTAATATATCACCTGGAAAAAGGACCAGTTATCTCCATGCAATTTTCAACAATATGAGTATAATTGCAGAAAGACCAAAACACAGCCTTCAAATTAAGGCAGTGAGCTTACAGGAAAAATTAAACAACCAGAATATAAATGGATTAGCAGAAGAGATGAACTTAACTATAAAGGAATGGAAATTAGCTCATATGAAGTTGCTCACTCTATGAGTTTTATATTAATATGAGATTATTATGTACTGATTGGTACATGAATGTATTTATTTTTAAAAAATAAATTTGATCTCAAGGAGTTGCATTGACCTTTTGTCCTGAGCTGTTGCGTGTTGTGTTCTTTTAAATGTGAGACTGTAGAAGCAGTACGATGCAAGCCCGCAGTTAAGTCCTCGAGAAAGCAATTTGTTAAACTAAGCAAGACTTGTATCTTTGAAATGTTTTATTATCAAAACCTACCAAAGGATATAAATATATACCAATGCTTGCTGTTCTGATCCTTACAGTTTTGGTCCATTTTTTTTAAAGATGTTTGGTTTGTGTAGGGAGAGTCCGGCTGATTCCATGTTCAGGTGCAACATCTCAGTTTGCATCCGTAGTTTAAAAAAGAAATATTTCCAACTCAAAATAAAATTCCTTCTAGTATGGATAATTAAGTTCATGGCTGCAAATGAGAGATGCTTAACCCAACCAAGACGTTGCATATCTGAAATACTGTCGTGGTAAAGGGAAGCAGTGGAATAACATCTGCCCTGTGTAATAGAAGGGAAGGTAGTTTGAAGTCTTGAAAGCAGGAGAGATGTGAAATAGTTATTGATGTGAATGAATAATTGATTGATCAGGTAATAACTATCCTAATTTAAACCTGACAAGGAAATTGATAGTTGATATCATTAAATATCCTCTAATGAGGCAGAAAGGAGATGGAAGAAAGGTGAGGGTGGTGTGAGTGGCTGTGATAAACAAATGCAATATGGAATGACTGAGAAACAATAGGGGCGATTAAAGGTACAATTTTCTAGCTGCTTTTTTAGACCGTAGGCATTATGTCCAGCATTTACAATGGAGGAAAATGAGGGAAATTACTGAAACTAAGAAAACATGGCATTATCCTGTGTTTGCAGAGAGTCTACGTGTGTCCTACACAATTATTACGTCCTAATTATTTCAAATGAGCTCTATAAAAGCATTATGTCATTCCTAAACTTCTTGGTGAGTTTAAGCATCTGGGTTCTGATTTTTTTTTTGCTTGTTTGCTTATTTTATGTTTTTTTGTTTGTTTTTTCTCACGTCAGATACATGGGATTTGCAACTAATTAATAGATTTAACACTTTAAAAAATGTTAGTGTGTAATTTCCACTTCTAGGTAAGTTCTTGCACAGAACTGTGTATGTGAAAGAGATCATAAAAACAACAACCTGAATTCACTGATTATTTGCTTTCGCTTACATTATTGTTGGTGAACTGTCAAAATAACAGAGAAAAGAAGGCAAAAGTTACTGCTTTTTGCTGTTGTCTAATATATGCTTGTAATTTGGTAACCTGCTCTCCAGGGTAATTGAAGATGTAGTTTATTCCCACAATTCTAAGGGAAAAAATCAGAAACATTTCACTGAAGGACCAGACTATGTGCATTAGCCCCTAAGTATAGGGAAATAAGTTTATGGCTTGTAATAATTGTGATAATCATTGTGCTTGGGTAAGTAAGAACCCTTTATTGATCATGTTAATTATTAACAGCTATTGAAGATGCATTCTAAAAATGTTCACAAAATTAATCTACTGTGCCAAGTTTTTGTTTTCTGGATTTCTTAATGAAAATAATTTAAAGCAATATTTGAGTTAAAATCAAATATAATTTGAATTATTATTTAAAAAAAGAAGTATTCATTTGCATAACTTTAGGACTAAAGAGCCTGTGCTACATCAGAACTTGTGCATAGATAGCAAAAAGAAAAGGAACAGCAGTCTTAATTAGGATGATCTTCTGTCCCATGTGGTTAGAATTTTTTTTCACCTCAATGTAAATTTGAATTGCTTGAAACTGAAGTTTTTTGTGTTTCTAAAATTAAGCAAAGATAAATTGTATTTTTCTAAGATAGAATATTTAGCATTTATTTAATGTGTGTTATCAGGCTACATTTTTTTGTAACTATTGCTTTGGAAAAATGAGGATTTTGAGTGGTTTTTGTAGGATGCTCCACTGGGGCTTAATTTAATTAAGAAGTATCACTGTGATACAGATCACACTTGATTATAATAGTGGCCATTATGGAGGCAAAGAATGCTAAAAATAAAGTAGTTAGGCTCCAATATTATGTTCCTAGTAGAAAGAACAAATACCATGGAAGTAGTATCTGTAGTATATTGAAGAATTACTTGATAATCATGAAAATACACTCTGATGGCAAAGTTACTCAAGATCTTTGGTGTCACAGAACTTAATAATTTGGACTACAAAAGTCTTACTATTTTTGAGGAGTTTCATATAGAAATTTGTGTGTAAGAGGACGTGGGCTTTCTGTTGCTTCTTTAACTGAGCCCAGTGAATGCAACTGTAAAACAAGGTATCATATGTGAACTTTACTAGAAATCCTCTTGCAAGAGAAAAAGAGGATGTTCTAAAGAAAGTGAACCAAGTCAAGTGAGGAAGCACATGCTCAAATATGCACGCTATTGAGAATTACATGAATGAGGAAAAAAATTATGGTGATATATCAGTTGCTTCCATCATCTCTTGGTCTGAAATGATTTTCTTTTATCTATTCATTTTTTCAGAGATAATGACATCTCCTGAACCAATCAGTTCCTATTGCCAGTGGCACTTAGCTCCTGTTAGCACCCTGTGGAACCATCAGATCAGATCAAGTGAATTAATCTGTGACAGGCACAGTAAAGGACAGCAGCATTTATCATCTCTGAGGTCATCCCTCACAGCAGCACTGCCAGGGCTGCAGTCCCTGCTCAGCAAAGCACTTTTCACCGAGTGAATGATCTGGATGGGCCACGTGAATGACCGGGATGGCCTGTGTGTGCCTCCTTTGTGTCACTTGTTTAGCTTTTAGAGCATGTGATAATGAGGGGTGCACAGAAGTGGCATAGCAAAACGGACTGGTTTGGTTTTTACATTTGGAATGGAATGTCCTGTTGAAACACGAAATTTTAGAGCTTAGAGCTGAGAAAATTCAGGCTGTAAATAAAAAGACATCTTGCAAGACTGCAAGATCAGGAAGAAAAGAAAATACAAAACATGAAACCCAGCAAACGACAAAATTTTCTTAATATAGTAAAAAACACCAAAGGCAGGTTAGTTAAATAGGCAGACTTGACATGGACTTGAAAAGACCATGACTTTTGCTAGTTACTCACTAGGAAAACGTAAAATTTGTTCTGCTTAATCTTGTAACTGGGGCACTTGTAAGAGCAGAGGATAAGGGATGTTTATTTAAGGATGTTTGTCCTTGAGTCATAATGTGATGAAGCTCTTGGTCTATGCTGTTTTCCTTGCTTCTGCCTCTCCCTTCCTGTCCTCACTTCTAAATTTGAGACTGACTTTCTCCACATTTGACAAAATCCTAAAGACAGATAAATTCCCAGTCTATAGGACAGACATCCTATAACCTCGAAGGAGGGCTGGCATTACTTTCCCTAGTGGTGCAAAATGGAAAGTTTATTGGAATTTCGTGCACAGTCTCTCTGTTTGCTCATATGGATTTTCTTCAGGTGGATCTTGTAAGGCATCTTGTCCCTGGCAGAGATTCCAGACATGTGGCAGTGCTGAGGTCATGATTGCCCTGGGTCAACATCCTGACCACTGGCAGGTACAGCCACTTCAGAACCTCCCTGAAGAGTACTGCAGACCAAGAGCAAGTCTAAGCTGTTGGAAGTGTGTGTAATAACAGTTAAAAAAAAAAGTCTTGAGACTTAACCACATCCTATCCATGCAGTGTCTATTTCTTTTGAATGATTCTGTGGTAGAAAGGCTCCCTCATCCACAGCATCCCTGGAATAAAGCCTGCTTTCCTGGATTACAGGGTCTCACTGTATTTTATTTTATTTTTTCTCCTTTTTCTTTTTTCCCTTGTGGTTGGAACAGTTATTACGTTTCCCTCAAAGGAAGTGCCTGAGTTTTCATAAGAAGAATCAAGTCTAATGTGATTATCAGCATAAGAAGATCTGTGATTGTAAAAGTCTTACGTACCATTTGTCCTTAATGGTCTGCTTCTCTTAAGGATTTTAAGGAAAAAAATTATGAAAAGAGCAAAAGATCGCCCTCATGAGTGTGTGTAAGTTTCAGGGAAATCAAACTATGCTGTAATTTGTCTCATATAGCAGAGAATTCAGTTGTAATATAGCTAGCTCATTAAAACTACACTTTTTGATAGAAATTTTAACATTTGAAATATAATGTCAGAAGAGAAAAGATGAGAAAAAACTGAGATAAAGTTACTGTTGGTTTTGAGTTTGTTTTTGGGTTTTTTCTGTTAAGCTTTTGGCTTGTTACAGCTGGACTGTGGAACAGTGAGAGAGGGGAATGGATTTCTTCAGCGTCCGTTATGCCTGTGCTTTTTCATTACAGTCTCATTTAGTGTCAGTAGCTGTCTTTGATTATATATATATTTTTAACTCATGTGCTTTGTTTCAGTCAGGTGGCTAATTTAGTCTTTGTATTTTAGTCCTCCTTCCTTACTCAGGAAAAGTTTGATTGTCTGTGTGGTCGCTCTGTGTATGTCAAGGATGAGTGCAATCTGCAGCTGTTGGAGGGTGCTCTTGTATCTCATTGATTAATGCACATCTGTGATATAGGTGACTCACAGCACTGACATCTTTTTCACCACTAATGATATCTCGTAGGGTTGTTTTTGTGGCAATACCTATCTATATAATGATTTAATTATGTTTTTGGTCAGGGTCTGTCTGTCAAGCAATTTGCTGCTCTAGTATCAATCATTTGAATACAAGTTCAGTACCTTCTAAGTAGATAATGTCAAAGTATCAGACTTGTAGTCAAGCTGAATTGAACAAATTATCGAATTATCAAGTCACTCTATCAAGGGGCACTTGCAATTCAGTTAAAAAACCCCTCAAATTTTATGGCATAGCCTTTAAACAATTTATGAGGTGTCTCCTGTGTTTGTGTGTGGTTGTGGGTTTTCTAAGACAAACAATCTCTTTGACATTTGTAAGCTTTTTAGCAGGGCTCTTAGCAGGTTGATGATCATGTAATTTGCCATTTCCAGGGGTATGTTTTCACCCTCAGTTGACAAGTGCACAGAGATGAGAAATAAATAAATAAATGGTTCTTTAATTTGCAGTTATCTTTTGCTATCATATTTCAGTGATCTGTGAAACACTCTGGCCTTTGGTGTAGATGTAACCAGAAATTAACCAAGTATTCAAGAAAGTGCTTTAAACCTGGTGGAGATGCCTGTATTCTACGAAACCCTGGAACATGGTCCTAAGTTTGCTTTCTGCAGGATGCTACTCTGTTCATCAGTTAACTGTTGTTCAGATATTGAATAGAGTTTGATATCAAGACTGGCAGTAATTGTGGTTATAATGAATGGATCGATGATTTTCAGTGGACGAATGCTGTATGGGAAAATAATAACGCAAACAAATTGAGAAAAAATACTGCCTCAACTTCAATGGATGCAGTTACTGTCATAGTTAAAAGAACCAAATGGAGCTCATTTGTTTTTTGAGAACTTGAGAAAGGACCTTCTTGGCAGTGTTGCCTTTCCCTATGCTGATAATGGCCATTGAAAAACCTTGCATTGAGACACCCACATCTGAGTCCTTTATTGGCCAAAATACAAACAGTGCAGGTAATTTAGTAAAACCAAAATGAACTTTTTCCTTTTGTTCGTGATGTTCTTACACCTTTATTATAAATCATTATTTCTTCAATAGTATGCATAGCTTGAATGAAGCTCCATGCCATGGTGTTGAGAGGGGTTCATTTTGTGTGTATTGTTTTATTCTTCTCTTTGCAGTTGGTAGTAGTTCATTCCTCATGTGCTACAACAAAGGAGATAATCTTAAATGGTGTAGATTTGGCTTAAAGTTAAATATTTTGGACGTCTGTTTGATTCATGGCATTAATAATTTCTTAATTTTTCTAAGCCTTCTCGCTACAGCTAAGCAGGCAGAGAATGAAGGCTGTAAATATCAATTCTGTATTCACAGCAGGATTTGCTTGTTCCTAGCACAGGGTTTAAAGGAATCTATATACATCAAAGAATTTGCATGTATAAAGGCAGCTCTCAACTTTTTTTAAAATGCATTTTGCAATGTAAATTATATTCTAGTACTTAGTTTGACATTTCAACCCTATGATCCATGTCTTGGGCAATGCCAGAAATCACTCAGTCCAAGTTGAATGGAAGGATGGAAGGAGGGAAATTTGTGCCTGAAGTAGTCTGTGCTCTTCTGTTCACCAAACACTGTGCTAGTGGGTAGTTGCTGCTGTGATTGCTGTTTTCCCCTGTATCCAGCTTAGCATCCCTTCTTCTGGGCATGGATGCAGTGGATTGTGCTCAGCCTTTTGCAGTTAGATGTTAAATGTCACCAAGTGTGACACGCCCAAGAGGCAATGTTCAGAACCTGCTGTTGAATCCAGCCACATAATCAATCTTTACTTTATTAGTAGATACTCAAATTATTAATAAACTGAATTAATTGATGTATTGTCCAATACTATTGTTTAAATACCATATTCTTGACATACTGAATAAATCTTGTGACTATAATTGTGTGCTTGATTTTGCTTTGAAATGACTGGGTTCTTTTGTAGAGAGCCATTTCATGATACAAACTATGCATATGTTTGGACATATGAACCACAGTCTTTTATATGTGTATTTTCAGACTAGTTCCATTGGCTTTTAAGTAGTCCTTAAGTCTCCCAGTTAAGGAGTAACAATCTCAAGTGGTTCCTGGCTCCATGTATCTTTATGGAAATAAGATCAGCAGAATGCATTGTTTGGAACACCTCTCCCATTGCTGAGTTGCTGTAGCATGTCCTGACACCACTGATTAACATAGAATTGACTTCTGTCTTCTTTCTTCTACTTTGTGAGTTTGAAATAGAATATGTTCATATATCCTCATTACAGATTTCTTATAGATGAACTTCTGCAACAAAGGCGGCACCAAGTGCATGGTCAAATGAAAGGAATGGTTAAATAAAAGAGAAAGCATCTAGGTAGCAGGCCTGAATCAAGTAGGAGCTGCTGATCTTTTTAAGAGTCTGATCAACAGAATCTCATTTTTGACCCATCTCTGTTGAGGAAGTCAAACAAATCCTCATGCTGCAAGAATCAAGTAGTGGTGACATTGAAACTGAAAACTATCTGTAAAACTGATACCTTTGCTATCGCTAGAAAGTGGTTTGTGAGTTAAGTGAGCAAAATCTTCATTATTTGTTACATTTTACAAACTGACCAATCCATATATCTTGCTAAACTTAACATGCTTTAAAAACATGTTGAGACAAATGCACTTGCTCAAAAAGGTTCAAGAAAGAAGTAAAGAAGACTATATGAAATAAAAAAGCTCTTCTATCTGAGCAGCATATAAAATGAATTCGCCCTCACCTTCTCATCAGGTATCTGTGCCATTTACAATTGCAAAATGACTGTGGGACTTGCTAAACAAAATGGCATGAAGTCCTGCATTTGAAGTAATATTTATTTTTATTTTTTCTTATGGAAGCATTCTTGTACTTTAGAGGAAGACATTAATTTCCCAGTTTCCAATGCTGGATATGCATGGCCATGGACTCCCAGGAACTCAGGTGTGCCAGATTTCTGACTTTATCTGTTCTGTTTTCAGAGGACAATGTGCTCTGCTGTTTTTCAGCAGTAGGCACAAAACCCAGACGTTATATTGTGGCCAGGGAAGCACAAAGTCTCCATTGACCATATGGCCCTCTGGGGACCTGACTGTTTTCCTCTCAATTCTGTACTCTACTCAGTGCTTGCCACTCCAGAAATTAACCTACCTTTTCTGAAACTCTTCCAACTATATTTGTTCCTAGACTGGAGAAGAATTCTGATAAGGATGTGTATTTTGTAAGGCCTGCTTGCTTCCATGATTCAGAGCTTGCTGGCACTTCTTTAAAAGAAGGATCAAGTAGAAGCCCTCCGGCACATCCTGCCAAACCTTTGATGCCGCTGTCTGTCACAATCTGAGAGCACACTGACATCCCTTTAAAGTGGGCCAGGAACAGAATCCCATACCTGCTTCCTCCTGGTGCTAGTCACTCTCACATAGTGACACGCTTCTTCCCTGGCAACAGTGGCTCCTGCTAGCATTAAAAATTTACCTGGGGCAGTTGCTCTGAATGTCTCTGGTTGTTTGAACATGACTTTTGAAGCTCCTTTTACCTCATGACTCAGGAACCGAAGAGCATTTCTGTTATCCTCAGAGGATGCGAAGGGTGCTTTCCTGGTATTTAGCTTGAGTCTGAAGTCAGTCAGTGTTTAGGTTCTTTTGCTGGATATTTTTAATAATGAATTTTTTGTTGCATCTCTTCCAATCTTGAAGGCTGTTGAGAGACTGACACTTTGCCAGTTCACTAACCAGCAAACAGAATACGCTGTAATATTACAAGAGTGCCACTGTGCTGTTTTCCATAGTAAAACAGAGTCTAGGATCATGTGACCCACAGCCTGGGAATGTCTGGATGGCAAGAGGGGCCAAAGTCATTGGTGTTTGCTCAGCATTGTGTATTGGTGGCATTCTGTAGCCTGAATTGGATGATATCTTGTGCCTCAGTTTCTGTATTGAGGCAGATCTCTCACTTCGATGAAAAAATAAGACTTTATCATGTGAGTGTAGATTTCAGAATGGCCTGAATTACTCTGTACTTTTAAAATATGTACCTCCACCAAAGCATCGAAATGTTACTGGAGATTTAATCTCTCAATTGCCAATCATCTTTTATGACTGTCTTTTTATTTGCTTTCCCCTGATGCGCTCCCTGACACCACCTTGCCATTCTCACGTCTGTGAGGTGTTGGTGTCCTGGCTCAGGCACTGCCACGTGAGTTCTGCACCTCCAAGTGCTTGCTGGGCTGTGCTGGAGCAGAATGAGGGCAGCTCTTTGGCTCAGCCCCTCTTCCTGCCCTGCCCGCCTTTCACCACAACCCAAACTGCACTGGACAGCTGTCCTTGGAATCTGCAGCCACCCGTGGCATAGGCTGCTGTGTTTGGCAGAGCCAAACAAAAATTAATACCATTTCTTAAGCACTGCTGACTAGGAGATCTCAAAAATGCTGCTCATGCAGATGCTGTGATCAAAGTACATTTTCTTTCTTCAACTCTTCAACCTTCCTTCCTTTCATGGGTGAATCCAAAGAAGGTGGAAGTTAAGGTAGTGTTGATTGCTGATGCTCTTGGGAAGCATTAGATTTTAAAACTGAGGATAGTTCTCTTCCCTAAACTGCCGTTTGGATAGACCTACTTACCTTTGCCAAGTACTTTAATGAGATATGCATTGTATTTTATTTTCTCTTAATGCAAGAAATCTCTGTGGCATAATTAGAAACACAGTTACACTTCCTGTTGTGACATTAGAAGGAGAAGAGTAAGCCTTGCTTACCTAATGGAAATTGGCAACCCTTCTGTTGCTGTATTTTCAGTCTATTTTACTTTAAGTCTAACCAAAAATAAAATTGAGGTATTTTCAGGCTGTTTTATTTTGAGTCAAACTGAAAATAAAATTGAGGTATTTTCCTAAAAACATCCAAATTTTCTACTAATGAAATTATGAAACTTCAGCCAAATTTCAGTGGCCTCACATTTAGATGAGTAGTTTTTTCTTTGAAAGGGAGGATTTGATCCATTCTTTCTTGTAAAAATTACTTTAAAAAAAGGAAAAAGAAAAACAAAGCTTACTTTAAAGGATTGTGTTTCTGGGAGGAACATAGGCTAACATCTTTTATTCAAATACACTGATTTTCCAAGGGTCAGGAGTTTTCTCATTAAAAATTGAATTAATTTATCACCTTTTTTTCATCATTCGCCACTCTGTTGTGTCTGAGGCTTTCTTGTTTTATTAAAGAAATATCTACGTGTATGTGAAGGTTTGTATGCAGAGTTTGCATGCGTAGGTACCTAATTTTGGTAGTAATGACTTTACATGGAAATGTTCAAGAGGATTTTCTTTATTCTTTCTGGAGTGTTGCAGTCAAATGTGCTCAAGTTAGTATGTGTGTGTCATGCATTTTCTCATTACTACGAATGTTGTATCTACTTCTTTTTTCTTTTTCCCTAAAACGGATTTCAGGGAGCGTAGGTTTTCTTGGTAGACACAATGACCCAATTTGGAGCCTCATAAATATATATATATATATATATGTGTGTCTATATATAAATATCTCTAATGAAAATAGTGGGTATCATTGCAGCCACAACATAAACTCATTTTCAATCCTGGGAAGTTTCTGTGTATGCTGAATGAAGATTGAGACGTGTGGTAATATCTCTTTAAGGTTATTGTGAGGAGTAAGGGCGTATGAAAATGATTCACCAGGGCTGCCGCTTGTCTCCAGGTTCCTATAACAGGGAGATGATCTCAATCTGCCTTCATGCTGTTAAAATGATTCATAAGCCTCCCAGCATTCACAAATGATGGAGTATTATTGCACCCTCTTAAAGTTGGGCACTGAGATAATTTGGCTGATGTTGGAGAAGGAATGTACCGTAACCCCTGTGGCTCAACTTTCATTGAATAAATATGGCACACTGCTGCTTCTGTTCTCCTTCTGCGTGGAAGAACAATTAACATGTCGGAAAAGAAGAATCACAGAATGTTCTGGCTCCTTCCTGCAAAAGCGCAATTCCACACTGAGCTGTGTTTTGGAAGTTACTGAGCAAGATTCAAGGTTTTATCTTTAGAATATCAGAGGAAGTCAGGCTTCACATGGAAAGATGTTACTGAAGTTGGAAGAACTTTATCACTATATTACTGTAGCACTATCATATGTCTTAAGAGGACATATTTTTATTGCTAGAGGTAAACAGGATCTGCAATATGGTTACAGCAGCAGAGTTGTGAAAAAAAGAGGCTTTTGTGTATAGGCAGATGGTATGATCATGATTTCCTTTTTTTTTTTTTTTAGTTAAACAAAAATAAGCTTTATCTGCTGTCCACAATAACTCAGAAAGAGCTGTTTATGAGCTGAAGATTTCCCTTCTTTTTGGTTGTAGGAGTGATGTTATGAGAGATATTGAAAACTTTTTAAGACTTGATTACACATTGGCATACTTTTGGTCTTCTGACATTTATGGCCTTAACTGAAATGATACCTTCTGTGTTTTCTTCTTGGTTTGTTTTGTTTTGTTAACGCTCTACCCCAGTTGTTGAGGGGACTTTGCTGGTGCGTCCTGCAGTATAAAAAAGCTATGGTGAAATACAATCATTTCAAGTTTCTGATCCATAGTCTGAAATTTGCATGAGGGAAGCTGTGAAGAGTGGACTCATTAGGTGTTTCTATTGAAAAACTGTTAATTTTTGAGCAGATGTTTTTGACTGGGGAATACATTTCTAACAGCAGTGTGGGAATTTAGATTTGGTGTAACATGAAATGAGTAGAAAGCAACTGTTATAATTTCTTATTCTCTAAAGGAGAATGAGCAGTGAGCGATTGGTTCTTTTTAGGGCTGTTTGGATTTCATTCTAATGTAGATACAGTTTGCCAATGTCAAAATAGTGATTGAAAGTTAAGTGGTAGTGGATGAGAAGCAAGTGTAGGTTTGTGTTAGTAAACATTTTGCAGAAGGCAAGTGGATTAGCCTGGTTTTCGTAAACTAAATCTATTTGCAAATAAAATGTGTAATGTACTATTTTGTAAAAAAAATCAGAAATTAAAAGTCTTAGAGTTTGAAAAAAGGCAATAGTAGGTGGCAGGCTGCAGCTAATAACTCTTTGCCACATCTTGAAATAATCTGTGCAAAATGCTAACAATATCTAATTTAGCAGAGCAGCAGTCTTTTCAGAGAGCATTTCAAGTGGAGTTTGTGGAACTGTAACATACTCTTATCTTTGCTAACGCCTCTCTGTCTTGAAGCATACTTTCTAAGTCATCCAGTTCAAAGACAGTTCTCTTCTGAAATACATTACAGAATGTCTTTTACCGTCACTTCTACTTGTGTTTAACCCGGAGGACCCCGAGAATCATAATTTCTATAAATCAGAGCATACATTTTAACAGTAACATGATTGCATCTATCTTGAGAAAGATGTGTTACTTCTGAAGGGCTTTCTTAGTGCAAGTGCAGCTGCAAGTTGCCCTTGTTTGGGGCTGTATGTTGTACCCTGCTCCTGATGCAGCTGAAGTGCTCAGTGCCACAGAGAGAGGAGAGATAGACATGCCCTTAGTTTATATTGGGCTGTCACTGAAAAAAAACAAGATAAATATGTGCCTTTGTACTGATAAGGAAGTGTCCATAGCCTGTACTCAATCTTTTAACTTGACTGCTGTGATGTACCCTGCTTATTAGGTCTCACCCTTCCTCTGGCCTGACTGCAATTCTGAAATCCAATAGTTTTGCCTAAGACAAGTCAGGTAATTCTGAACACCTGTGGAAATACCATACCTTCTGTTTTGTGAGAAATATTTCCTGTGTACCCTGTTTCAGTCTGAGGAAGAACATGAGATTATATAATCACGCTGGATAAAAAATTACTTCATCTTCTTTCAGTAGCATCCCTTTCTGCATCATGTGCATGGTAAAATTTGGGTTCTGGAGTCTTCAAAATACAAAGTGTTTGGAGTTTCTTCACTTCAATCATAGCGATCATGTACTTTTTTTTATCTGACTAGCAGTTTTTTACAGTCCTGTCTTTCTGAAATTTAGCCTGAAAACTCCCAACGTCAGAACTGTGCCTGAAAATGCCATGCTTTGAAGGAGTCAAGGTTTTGCCTCTCAATTTCTAGATGAATGTAGATTCCTGGGAGCTTCCTTTTGAGTCTGATCAGAAATTTCTGCCTCACTGGATTTTTGACTTACGTATTTCCCACCCTTGGTTGCTTGGAGGGCAATTCTTGCAGCTGCTGGCACTGATTGGTTTCTAAATATAGGGAAATCTTGCTGCAGGAAATTTTGAGACAGATCTGATAAAAGAAAAGGTGAGAAACTCTGTTATCAGAAAGTGGTGGTTGAAGGTCAATTTTATGTGGGCTTCTGTAATTTATCTAGCTGCTACCACTTGAATGAAAGATTAAATTTACCCTTTTCTGCGCAGATCTCGAGTAATCAGTCTTTGGGTGAGGAATTAAACCAGATTTGTAGAATTAGTATTTATCTTTTCACTTTTGATTAAGGTGGACTGCTAAGTAGCATTGGAATTCCTCTGGGATTCGAATGGTGAGTAAAAGCAGCGCTGTGGCTTTTCCCTTTCCCCCATAGGACCTTGCAGGGTTGTTTGTCACCTCAGACTGGCTTTCAGGGTGGACCCTGTGTCACCTGTTCTCATTCTCCACAGAACTTTAGCTATGCATTAATCAATAATTTACAACCTTTTCCTCAGAGTGCTTGCCCCTCCTGCCCGCCTGCCCCCCCCCCCCCCCCCCTCAGTTGAAGTCGCTGCCCCTGCAGCAAATGTCTGTGTGGCTCCATTGCAGAAATGTTTGGTTAAATGCAAAATTATTACTCCAGTGTGATAATTTTACAGTCTTTTGTAGCAGAAGAAAAACTTCTGCACTAGCCCCAGTGGCTATGGCACCTCACGTGTAACAGTGGCTGCTTCTCCCTCTTTCAGAGGTCTTGTTTTGCAAAGGAGGCAGACATGACTTATTATCAAAGAATAGATCAGAATTAAATTCAGATGGTTTATATATAGAAAACAGCAACAGTCAGGAGTTATTTTATCCGTGTCACAGCTTGGGAGCTTGATTACAATTACGCTGTACTTAACCATGAAGCATCATCCCGTTATTTTTCTTGTACCATAGAAATATAAAAATAAAAACATTATTATCTAAACATAAGAAGGCAGAAAATTGTTAAAAATGTTCAAGAATAAGCCTATTGCATGAGGACTAGAACATTCTCATTCCTGGGCACAGGAACTGTGAAAGCAGCATTTTCCTCTGTTCCCTGCTCTAAGGGACACTTGGAATAGTTCACATCTGGATTTTCAAACACAGAGACTTCTGAATGAGGAGCCTTGAAGCAGCTTCCTGTAGTGGATCAGTCAAATTAACCACTTCTGGGAAGCATTACATAAAGCTTATTTTAAGGGCTTGGAATGTAGTGCAGTCTCAATTGGTGCTCAAGACAATTGTGATGAAAGGTTGCCTTAATCAGAAAGAGGTGTCCACTCTCTGGAAGATGACTGGAAAGAGAGCTAGAAGATGAGTATTATCTTAAGCACTGAGTAGCTGCTTCTGCTATAAAAGCAGAAAACCCAGGCAAAGGGTTGGTTTTGGGCTTGAATGGTAAAGCTTGAAATTTGCTATCTTTTGATTAGAAATGAACTTTAAGAATTTTGATACCTGTGATCTATGTGTTACTACCAAGGAAGACTAAAGCCAAGTTTAAAATTATTGCAAAGTTTTGTGAGACTGTTGGAGAACATTCAAATGTCGTCCCTCACTAAATTGTTTGTTTCCTGGCTTTAAATACAATGTTCTCTTTGAAGGATATTGCAGTCTATGTTGCATTGTAACTTAAATGTTCATTCTTTATTTTATAGTTTTCTTTATTGTCAGTTATATGCTTCCTTTTGAAAGTATATTTCAGTCCTTAATGCAGTTTCATTTGTTGGACAGTAAGGTACATTCTATCTAAAAAAAAGTATAATATCCTCATAATTAAAGTAATAACACAGACTAGAGGAGCAAGATTCATGGAAATAGTGTTTTTGATAGCTTGATAGCTTTTGATAGCTAGTTTTTGATAGAATCCAGGGTGTTTTCTGCCACAAATTTCTGTCTTTGTCCATTCATACCATTATCTAGAGCAATAAAAGAGTTGTCACATTTGCAAGGAAAAGGAGGAAAAAGGTGTGTCAATGTGTCCATAAATGCACAACGTATATACATCAGACTCGGATAAACTGGTGACAAGCCTTGTGAATAAACGAAAATAAAACCTAGAATGAAACAGTCGTAAGTACTACCATTATTTCCCTTACTTTGCCTTTTATCTTCCTTTTCTCATCATCTGCTAGAAATTTCATATCTAATACCAGATCTTAATCATTTATTATTAGATAAAACTCTTTAATGTTCTCAGTGTTTGTCAGGACTGCAAAAGGAATGCAACCATCTCTGATATAGTCACAATTTTGGTTAGTTTCCCTTTCTGTAAATTTTTCCTAAAGCACCATGCAGTCCTTTCTGTGTGTTTTTTCATCCCTGGAGCGGTGTTCCCTTTTCTGCTGCAAAGATCAATGCCAGAAGCCTGATGCTCATGAGCAATCCTATTATAGCAAACCAGTATTCACACACACTTCAGTAAAGAAACAGATTTAAGTTTAAAGCTTGCGAAGGATTACTACATACAGCATAGAAGAATCTTTTTTTTTGAAAATAATTACAAGTATCATAAAATTATCCCTTTAATGTGATTTAAGCACGTCTTTGTGTCTGTAATAAGTATACATTTAATTTTGATGAGCTACTTGCAAATGAATTTACGACTGCTAGAAATGAGGATGCTTTTTTCAGTCACTTGTGTCAATTGCAGGGTAATTGGCTGGTTCTTCAGAGGACTTGTGGGAAAAGCATTGGAGTACTGTCAGCATTTGACTATGCTGTTTTATATCCTCACTGTAAAGTACCCATAATTCAGCATCAGTTGCAGGCTCTAACCACAAAGATTATTTTATGCTAAAGAGCCTCCAAAAGCAAGGTCAAAATGCTGCCATGTGGACTGGGTGGAAATGTCAGCTACAACCTGTGTAAAAGCTGAAGAAGAAAGCAAAATGAAATATATGCTAAATAGAACCTCTTAGTGCATGTCGTGTGCTCATGTTGATAGAAGAATGAGAGATCAATGAGAGTATACAGATGAACTAAAATGGAGCTCTATTTTTACTTGCTGTTGTGCTGTTATGTGAAAGTGATGGTTGATACAGCTGAAAAGGCAAAGTTGTGCATCTCATCTTTAAATCCAGATGAGCTGCTTCAAGACAGGCAGCTATCAAAAATATTGAGGTGGTAGATGTTTGTGTCCATGCAGTGCAGCAAGAGCATTTTGGGGAAAGCTAGACAGATACTCTTATTTTCATCTAAGCTATTGTGCCTGGTAGAGGCAGGGGGTGTGTATGTAGCACAGCAGTAGAGGACCATAATAAAGTGTCAGCATGAATTTTTGTCCCTACTTTTATCTGTTTAAGACAGAGCATTAATGTTATTTTAATAGAGTGTTCTGTGGTTGAATATGCTGTTACAAATGCAAGTTGAAATATGCTGTGATATGTGTGCTCTGGAAGAATATGAAATGGTTGGATAAACTTGGGTACTTGGAAATAATCAATCTTCCATTCTGATTTTGAAACAAATACTGTTAAAATAAGGCTTTATTAGCTGTGAGCTAATTTGGGGCAAACTACTGCACTTAATATTTAGTAAATGGAAATGAAGGTGTCTCATGCTGATTGATTTTATTTTGCTCATATTTTGGCCATTGCTCAAGCTGTGGCATTTTTGTTACCAGCTAATTAGGTTCTTTCTGGGTAGATGGACAGCCCAAGTGACCCAGCAGGGCAGAGTTAAATTACTTCTGTCCATCCTGCTAGGCTTGTTAGCAAGTCATGAATATCCTGATGATTTTCCTTTTTATTATTTGCTGTGTTTCAGTATTTTCTTCTTGTGACTCATAGGCTAAAACTTAGCCTACAAGAAGGTTTTAGCTATGTTGAAGGTGATTATCTTTCTCCTTTGAAATATCCCATAAACTAGCACTGAAGGTTAGTGGAAAGGTGGGTTAGTGAGCTGAAGTATGGCAGCTTTGTGCTAAAAAACTCTTTGCAAAACTTTCCCTTGTGAAGAACAGTGAAATAATTAATTTGCCTTAGAATAAATTTGGTATTTCATAACTGGTTAAAAAAATGAAATGTTAGAGAGTTGTTAACCTTGTAAAGTCTTTGAGAATTAGAATCCTTTGGAACCAGGAAAAGGTGCAAAAGGCAGAGGGTTTCACAGGATGACACTATTTTGTCTATGTTAGAGATTGCAGGAACAGAACTGGTTTTACTAGGAGCAGTGAAATAGGTGCATCTCAGGGACAAAATGTTTTTCTATTAAACATAACCATACTTTACGTAGACAAACTGGTCTTACAAACCAAACAGTAAAAGCCATGCTCCTAATTTCTTTCTCAGGAGAGGCTTTTATGATTTTGCATTGTATTCTCCTTTAGCATTCATCTAAGGTACTTCCAACACCTAGGACACTAATTGTTCAATAAGCAGCAGCTGTTCCAAATGAATAACACTCCAAGAATATTTGCTTTTATTTACCCTTTCTTCCTGGATCGTGATAACTAACTAGTCACGCTGCTTGCTAAGCAATCTCTTTGATTCTTCCATGTATTACCTTAAATATCAGTTGGGTAAGAAAAGCTGCAGTAGTGCTTCAGGGGTTTGCTGAGATATCTGAGATCTCAGCTTGTTGGAGGGCCATGGTAACTGTGGCAGAGGCTTCTGACTCTGAATTTCCTGTTCACATTAATTAGGCAGAGATGTGAGGTTAGCTGGAGCAAAATGAGTCAGTGCTAGTCCTCAGCACACAGCTCCCTGTGAAAAATCTCATTCTGCTGCTGGGCTCTTAGCACACCAAAGAATTTTTTCTTTTGAATTGAAATTGTTCTGGTTTTTCAGGAATGACTCAGTAAATTTCTGAAGCGGATGTGCCTGGTACTCACCCATACACGCACACAGGCTTATCTGTAACCAGCATTTGCATAACGTCTGCACGTTCAAGGCCTACTTGATGATCTTTTAAGATGATGAGGGGTTTTATTTTAAACTAAACATAAAGCCATTTTGAACTATGAGCATAAAATATTTAATCAAACTGAAATGCCTGGTGTGATAGATTCTGCAGGCATGAGACACATTTGCATGGATGCTGGTTTATGTTCACAGGTGGAAATTTATTTAAACTTAATGTTGTTTGTTTGAAAAGATAGCTGGTTTTTTTCAGGGAAGTTTTTTAAAAATGCATTTTTTGACAGTTTCAGTGAATGTTTTCTATTTACAGAATCCTAACTTAAAGAAATCCTAACAAAGAATCTTTGGTGAAAGTACATTTTAAACATTTCTAGCACACAGGAAGGTGCTGTGGGTGCGCATCTACTTTGGAAACCCCCTGATTATATGGAACGGACAGTTTTCCTACAAACTGCTCAGCTAATGATTTAATGATATTAATCCTAGAATGCTACATTTCTTGTTTACCCAGGAGTAGATCATTCTCCTGTTTTTAAGAGGCAACTGTGAAGAGGGAAAGATGTGCAGACCTAATTGCAATGCAAATAAAGATTTGGACAGCATAAATAACACAACTGCAAATACAGAGATCAAAATGGCCACTCTGCTACCCACATTTCAGTGGTTTGGCAATATTGTCTTTATTATATATCAAGCAATGTATTTAGGAAACAATAACAGATAACTGCAATCATTGCTTTATTTTTCTTCAGTTTATTTATCTCAACTAACAGTGAATGGGTTGTTATGCCCCACAATTGTCTTTGTTCTTGCAGGATGGATGAAATCTGATGAAATATTACTCAGCCCAATTTCAATACTCAGCTTCTGGTAATTGCTTTGGTTACTAAGTACCTGACATGAACTTTTTGTTTCCCAAATGGATTAGATTATCTAAGCACTGGGTTCCCTGTGGGCATTGAATTTTTCAGCTCATTTCCATCTGGATTTTAATGCTTTTGTAACAATGAAAAAAGTTGGTTGAACAGAAAATGATTGATATGACTAAAAAGATGTCTGAACTTTGGAGGGATTTTTAGTTTTATTTTGTATTTTTTTTTTTCTAACTTCTTACATAGCTGTATGAGAAATGCCTTCTAGACTTAATGAAGGAAAAGTGAAGCTCTACTTCGTATCATATTAATACAGTTTGGGGTTTCCCAAGAGAGAATTTCTCATTTGTCTCAAGGTGATTTTTTGTGTTGTACTTAAGTTGTCTGAATGATAAATAGTGCCCCACGTAAGTTGCTGGCTGTATATGTAACAACGAGTAATATTGCATTTGAAAGTTTTCTGATAAAGTGGAATCTAATTTTGCATAGAAAAGCTAAGATGAATTTTAACCACTTTTCGCTGAAATTTCATCAATCTGGACTTATTAGGAAATGAGAAATTATTCATTTAAACCTTCAGTGATTAAGGACTGACAAGATTACTTTTTTTTCAAGCAGAGGTACAAATTATCATAACTTATTTACCTTATTTAAAAAAAAAAATCTCTATATAAATATCTATTACATACAGATATATTTGAATGCATATAGATACTTACACAGCAATATATGTAGTTTTATACAAAATTCTGCATTGTTATAAGATCTTGAGATTAATTCTGAATTGGTTGCTAACTAACATTAGTATGCAATTATTTCAGTCAAAATGTTCTTAGATAATTTTGTTATTTTAATTGGTTCCACTTAAGAAGATAGTGGATAGAATTTTACTGGCTTGGCTTTACCTACAGCACAGTTCATCCTCAGTGAGACCATGACACCCAATCCCACATGTAAACTGTATGACACACGTGGTTTTGCAGTAGCTCCAAAGAAAGCTGCTCCTGCCACCTGCACTGACTTGGATGAGCAGTTTAATGATTTGCTCATAAACTGACAGTTCTGCATATCAGTAAGTGATAAAATACTCTCCAAAGCTCTGAAAGCACGCATAAGAAACATAGGGCAGGTTAAAAAGGACAAAGCTGTTTCATATGTGCAATATCAAAATAAGTTTCCCACAGCTAAATCCAGGAAGAGAAGGAATACAGTGGCTGTTTCATACAACACTTAGCCAAAGAGCTGGCATGAAAAATAACTTCCACTTTGTTCCCCATCGTGTTGCAATGGTGTATGTCCTGAAAGTGAGTAAATGTGATGTGTATATTAAAAATACTGGCTATGAGCATGAAAAAAAATCATCTGAGCCTATTCTTTATTACCCCCATGCAATAATTATGTCATTAACATTTTGCAATATTTTTACATGTAGTTGCACTTAGTTTTCCAGATTACTTTACTCACCAACTGCTCTGAGTAACTAGAACAAATATGCATTAGTAAGTCTAAATTCTGAGTATGTTTAGGGTAGAAATACCTGATAATGAAGATGTCTTACAGGATTGTTGAGTGTCAAACAAGGTGTTTGTTTCTTTATCTTGCAGAAAGCTTTGCTTATGGCAGGACAGAGTGGTTGGCAGAAGCTCTGGTAGGGTGGGGAGAGCTGAGCTTGGGAAAGCCTTCAGTTCAGTGGGAAACATTCAGCGCCGTACCCTGGCTGCTACACCTGGCACTTGGAGCAGTTCCTGCTCCCACAGCCAAACCCTGCAGGCTGATTCACAGCCTGGCCATGCCAAGAGCAGTCTCCTGTAGGGTTTGGATCAGGCAGGGTGGTCAGTCAGAGGGACAGGGATGTGCTCAGACATCACCCATGCCCAGGAGCAGCGGGGGCCCCTTGGACTCCCGAGCCTTCAAAGAGCTCAACATCTGTCCTGCTGTCCGGAGATAAGAGTGTGCCTGTTCTTTCACCTGGACGGAAGAAGTGGTTGCAGGTGAAAAACCTGAAACCTATTGCATCCCCAGAGCCACCTTCAAGTGTAACTTCATGGAATTTAGGTATGGTTGCAGGCAAAGGTGGGAAAGGGAAAGGTGAAGAGACACAGATTATGGGTTTGGTGATGTGGGAGGGAAAAAAGAAGATTCCAAGGGGAAATGACAGCTATTGTAAGTGGTGAGAGCAGAGATGCAAATTTACATGATTTCTTTCCAACCAAACTGGGTAGTTTTAGGGCCTCTGGAGTTAATTGGTGTTATTTCCATGCCTCCTTTTATGTAAACTGCTTTGGCATTTGTCTGTCTCAGTCTCCAAATGAATAATTTACTTTTTCCACCTGCTGCTATCACCTGTTTAACTCTTCTGCTTCCAATTTCAGCTTACATCACTTTCACTTTTAATTCTTTGTTAGCTTGCACCATTTTAGAGAAACTCAAAAGAAGTTTCTGATCTCAAACTCCAAGTAGTCTGTGAGACTATAAAACACACATTATGTATCACTTTTCAAGGACACACTGTACGAGTGGCTTGCTGTAATCTGTTCTAGGATGCTTAAATTTTAAAAGGCACAAGATTTTGATAGCTGATTTTGTTTCTGTATGTGCCTATTTATATTTTTAGCACATTTGATAAAGTACCATTACACAACTGCCTCTTGGCTCTGGTGTAAGGCTTTGTACCAATGTTTTTTAATGCTTTGCAATGTGATTTTGTAGCAATCTCTAGGTGTATTAAAAGCAGGTTCCCTTTCTACTGTAATAGCTAAGTCATCTCCACCTTTGTATCCTCTACCTGACAGACCCTTCATGTCTGACTCAAGTTTAAAACACTTGTCCTAATTTCTGAAACTTTTCTTCTAAACTGTATTTAAAACTTTCTGGTTTTAACATCCTCCTCTTTTCTTCTCTGCTGACTTTGTTCCAGTCTTCATCTTATGCCTGACCCACTTAAGTGCCTGTGACTTTCCCATTCTACTGCCTATAATTGAAGCTGTTTACTTTGCTTTGTGCCCAAAATACCCTTGTCTCTTCAGATCTGTTTTCAGACAGCAAGGCCCATCTTTACTTGTAAGTCAGATTCTCCCACGGAGAACTCATAATCACCACAGCCCAGTGGCCACGCTCAAATCACCTGCACGTGATTTCCAACAGCTCGGTTTGTGCTGAAACAGAAATTCTTTCATGCTTTATGCTTCTGTAGCACCAAAGAGGTTTGTCTTTTGGTGATATTCATGGTGTACTTCTGCTGCCTTTTTTTTTTTTTTTTCTTCTTTTTCTTTTTTGGTGTGTGTGTGAGATGCTGTTAAAATGAAAATGATAACCTATTGCATCTGCACTGCATGATGAAGCAAGGGCTGGTGTTCAGCAGGGCTTGGGAATATTTTTTTGTCTTACTAAACAAACCCTGTAATTTAACAGCTTTTTTTTTGTTTTGTTTTATGACATTTACAGCAAGGTAGCAACTGTAGGGCAGGAACAGGAGGGGGATTTTTCTGCACCTCTCCTTGCCTTGTAAGTCCATCACTGTGTTTTAGCCTATTCTCCCAGTGGGAAAGTGTGAAGTGTAAGTGCAGGCAACAGAGTTAAGCTGGAATGTCCTGCAGAGATTCACTATCACAAAGGGTAATGCTGCTTTATCGATCCTTTCCGTACCGTCTCCCACAGCTGTGTTAAGCCTGTAGCAAGTGCAACCTTTACAAAACAAGATCAAGAGATATGCCTTACCATTTAAGTTGAATACTGACTTTAAAATAGGATAAAAGGATGTTTCTTAGGTATGACATATTGTTGGCATTTGAGTGTATACATGGTAAAAAATCCACAGAGTGGAAGTTCGCATTTATTGGAATAATTCTTTTTTATAGCCCTGCATCTGTGAATGCAATGATAGGGCCAACTTAACTTTATATAAAACATAGCTTAGAAAAGGAAAACTATTTTTAACTTTGACCAGACAGCTTTTGTAGAGAATTCAAATTCCCATTTCTCCTCATATTCTGCAATATATTACTTAGTAATAATTTTGTTACTTATACTGTAGGAGTGAAAAAATATTGTCTAAAATTTAACAGACCATCACACTTTTTTTGTAAATATTTTTGTGTTATTGCCACTTCTCTGCTATACTCAATTCCATTGCCGCAGCAGTTGCCGAAGATGTTGATAAAATTTTTTATTAGAGCTTGGTTAGAGCATTAGCACCCCAGGCTTCAGAAAAGTGCTGGAAGGCTTTCAGTTTTGCAGTGCAGATTCTTGATTCCAGTGTTGGTCTGTACTTATAAAGAAATATATTAGTGTGATAGACCTTAATTTCTGTTTTGAGATTCACCAGGAAAGCATCGAGTGCTGTAGATCTGACTGGACTCTGTGTCTTACTGCACTGCGTGTTATCTTCAGATGACCAAGGCAGAGCTGGGGCCATTTAAAAAAAGCAAATGAAATTGGGTGACTGTTCTGTTCAGGTTTTGGTAGTGGAATTTCGTTACACTGTCTCCCGCCCAGCCTCAGTGCCTGTCCCTGGAACCAAAGGCCCTTTGTCCTTGAGTGCAGTGCCCAGGCTTGGCAATGCAGCTTTGCAGACCTTTACAGGTGTGGCAGGTGCTCTTCTACAGCTTGGCCTTGAGGAAACCTAAGCACCTTCTGCTAAAAACTTTCATCCTGAAGTTATTGCAGTGACTGACTTGAAGAGAATGCTCTCATCCACCAAAACCAACAGCAATGGTAAAAAAGAAAAAAAAAAATTAGGAAAAAACCCAACAAAACCCCCCTCCCAAAAAAACAAACCAAAAGAAAAAAACCAAAACAAACCCCAAAAAACCACCACATAAAACCTTCAACCAAAAAACCACACCAAACCTAGATACCAACATGTCTTTATTTCTTCATTTTCCTTTCTACAATTATGTTAATGCTTGTGCTCTCTAGCAGGTGCAAACAAGTAACACGTGACCTGTATTATAAGAAAGTTATAGATTTTCTGTATTCATGATATGGAAGCAAAATTACAAAGACTGCTGGGAAATTATAAAGGTGCGAATAAAACTCTGGTGATCTCAGTCAGTTCTGTCTCTTGTGGTTAACACTGCTTGTCACATAGAGGATTTATCCAGATGAGGAACTCAGCCATGAATTGGGAAGAATTTGGCAACAAACTTCAGTCAGGAGTAAGAGGAAATACCTGTCAGGAAACCCTATCTCCAAAACCCCCTCCTAACTCCCTCTGCATGGTTCCATCTTAGACTCTTCTGCCTGAAAGTTGTTATAATGAATAACCTGAATAAACGTTAAAATTCTTCATAATCAATTTCAGATAGAATGAAAATAGTGAAGTACGTTGTTTGCAGTGATCCTCTGACCACATTGTCCACATGGGTTACTATTTACTAGTGAAGCAATAAAATGCAAACAGGTGATTCACTGTCATTGAAGTCAGGCTTAGCACCCCACTGTTCTTTTTGTTTCATATGCTACAGATATATTTTTAGAAAAAAAAAAAAATCTAGATTAAATGGGTTGTTATAAAAATCAATTTTGAGGGCAAAGCCCCCAGGTAATAGTATTCTTTTCTATTACTTTGACAGTGAATAGATTTTAAAAAAAAAAAAAAAAAATCTCTGGTATGCACATGCCACATGAATGGAATGCACAGAGCTTAGAAAAGACAATGTATGCTACAAAGGAATTGATAAATAAGAGCAGAATTCCCTGTTTCCTTAAATAATTTTAACACAATCATGAAGCAATTGAGAGAAGTGTTTAATTGCTTTGAAACTTTTGATTCTCTGATGCTAATGACATAACCATTAAATCAGTACTGTAGTATCTAATTATTATAATGTTGTATAGTATGAACATAATAACATTAAAATATTTTATTTCTATGTTTAAGTAAAGAAAAAACACACCTTAATAAAGCTCTCCCTTTTGTTTATGGTCCAGATTGCAGGTCTGATAAGTTCTAGCAGAATTAATTAAAGTCTGAGGATGAACTCAGACCTGGAAGGGTGGACTGGAGAGATACTGTCTTAAAATGCAACATGTAGCTGACAGATAAGTTCCTTGTTAATTTAATTAGTTGGCACTTTTTAAAGGGTGGTTGATAGCAAACATCAAAACCTGCTTTCAAACAGGCAGCTGTCATGTATGGGTACTTAGGTGAGAAATGTTCCTGCGAATGTACTCATTTTTACCAGTGTTTATAAAACATGTATGGCTGTTGTCTCTTTTTAGTTTGTTTATCTACCTCTGCAATGTAATCGAGAATATTTACAGAGGGGGGGAAAAGGGGGGATAGGATGTTTAGATTGGCAAATTGCAACCAGGACAGTTGTTGTTTTTGCTACTGTTTCATCAAAAAGTTGTAGGTAAGCCAGTTAAAAGGAATGTGCTGGAAAAGTAAAACTATATAAATAAAACCCCCTAATGCTTTTTAAAGTTACTAAACTGTATTGAAACTTTGGATAAAACACATTATGTGGTAATTTTAACAAAAATCATTAAATTGATGCCACCACATTAAAACCAGTTATACAATACAGCATAGTCACAATATAGTAGTTACTAAAATACAGGAATTCAGGCTTTAGGGAAAAAATGTACTATGTTATTATGCCTGCATTTGGTAATGCACAGTAATGTGCAGTACTTCCCTGATCCCCCAGAACCTTTCACCAAGCCATTAGTTTTTCATATTGTTAGAGAAAGCCACACAAGAGTAGTTTTGCTAATCCATGACTGGAAATTATTCCCCCTTCAAGTGTTTGGTATGTTGTACGTGTGCTGCAGAGTCACATCTTGTGCGCTGGGGTTGCTTTGTGAAAGGCAGTAGCTGGGAGTAAGGAGATGACACCAGGGATTCTATCCATCCTATTGCCAGGCACAGTTTCCCACATTGTCCCCTCCTAGGTTTGTAAGGGAGATGCTGCAGTGAACGATGGCACTTGTGAATGGGCAGATACTTGTGCCAGTCCAGTCATCTGTACTTCTGACCTTCTTTGTCTGGAAAAAAGCTTTCCAAGTGAAGCATGGGCCAAGAGGAATAATTCCAGCAGACTGGAGGGAACGCGTGTCCTACAGGTTAAGCACTTCTGTAGAACAGTTGCTCCAAAGCCACTGACAATGCTTCGGCTATTTATTTAAGAAAGGGTGCACTTCACATGGAACTGTGTTTGGGGTTTGCTGCTTGATACTTAGTTAATACTCACTGCACACAAAAGTATTAATGATTTTCCAATAAATGGAGAGGTGGTAATCACTGGATTTGGAGTACTTGTGTTTCAGAGAAGCACTCTGAATTCCATTCTGATATTCTGGTTAATTCAAGTTGGGGTTTTTTTCCATCTGGATTATTTATAGGTAGCACAAGGCACATCCTTTTGAGATGTTCCAGTCTATTATGTATGTTTTATGCTTTTATGTAGAAGCACAGTAATAATCCTTTAAATTTGTGTAAATAATATTCTAGAGTCATGATATATTGAGAGAATGCTTTGGATTTTCTGATGTGGTGGCTTTCAGAGAGGTGCCTGTAAGTGTTTGCGTGTCAAGGATTGCAAAATATAGATAAGGTAAAAGAACTGATGTATGCGTAGGCTTAAAGCTCGCCCTGACCCTGAGTCAAATCGCCTTTGAGATTTGGAGGGGGGAAAAAGTTTCATGTTATTATTTTTGCACAGCTTTGCTACTTGGTTCCATTAGGGATTGGAAATATGGAAATACGGAGTAGCTGCTGTCAATCTGAGCAAAATGGAAATCTCATTAGCCTCTCTATCAAGTGAGATCTAAAACTGTGGTCTTGGCCACTTGAGGTCATTAAAGAACTCACTCACTGCTCACAGGAGTAAAGGTGTTAAATACAGTGTCTTGGACAAATTCCAGCTTGTGAAATTAGGTTTGGCCTAAATTCCCTACCAGTTCAGTACTTTCCTTCTTGTTCTTACCTAAAGTGTAATAATGTTTTGAGTTATTAAATGGATCCTCACGTGTCCTAAGCATGTCTGCTTTTCAGTGACAGGAAAACCTTGATGATAGTGTATGTTAGACCTTAATGGAGTATTACTGCAATCTTAAGTGGAAACTACAGTGTGAAAGCTTTACTATGCACCAGTTTGGTCATATATTGCCAAAAATGGATATGCTGTGTTAGGGGAATAAAAGTACCTTGATTTCAGCTTCCTTTTTTCTGTAGCTCAGATAAGTTAGATCTGTAGGAAGTAGCAGGAGAAACGTAACAAAACAAAGGTTTAAAAGTGGAAGAGCAGAATCACTGCAGCTGGGACCATGGGAGTGGTGTAACTGTCCCTGACGTGTACAAGGGAAGAGATGTCTCATTTCAAGTATTTAGAAATGTACCAAACCTCTGTGCTTGAGTATCTCCTTGCACTTCAGACATGGGCACCTTACCAGGTTACTGCAGGGTAAGTCAGGATGTTTCCACAAGTCATCTGCTCTGCTGTGACTGACCAATCATGTTCTTAGACTAGGTCTTTTTTTTTTTGTCACTTATGGACATACTGTTGTGTATGTTCATGGAATACAAGTAATCACACAGTGATATCAGACTTTTGATGCAGCATATTTGCACCAGAATTTAATTCCGTTAGTTTGAATGTCCCTTTCAATTATATGTATTAGTTATATGGGATGTTCCTCTATTTTTTACCTTTTTTTTTTAAAGTAATATTCTGATTTTTCATACACTGCTGGTTTTCTACATCCAACCAAGTACTCTTTAGTTCAGGCTGTTTTAACCTTTGAAGTATGCATACTCATCTTGTCAGTCAGGGCACCACTTGCAACATTCTCTAAGTCTTTTCCTCAAAAACATATTTCTGCTACATTAGAGTCTGCTCTGAAATCCAGTGAGAATATGCTATAGAACCATGCAGCAAACACACAGATAAGTAAAAAATGATATATGAATATCTGTTGTTAATAGTAGTCATTTTGTAATACTCATAGGAATCCAAACTGCTGTTTCTCACATATTTACAAAATTTCATGCATCTCCTTCTTAATCTTTCTTTAATGTTAAAATATATGTTTCCAAACATACCTTACAGAGAAACATATAGCTTCTTCAATATGTTATTGTTCTCCCCATCTCTTTGTACATAATAACTTGGTAAAGCAGGTGAAAAATAAGCCAATGTTATTGTGAGAGCTGTAAAAATATAAGGTGGGGTATTTTATGATTTTTTAAGTTGATTTGAAAGTATTCAAATATACAATTATAATAGTTTAATTTTATTCTAAATTTAATGTTTGAAAAAGCGGAGGAGAGTGAAGTGGTTGGGAGTTTGAAGCATTTTAAGGAAAAAAGTCAGTGTCTGCTTTTTTGCCTGCCACGGGTGAACACTGCATGTCAGGACAGGTCCTGAGCTGGTTTTCCAGCAAAAGTGAGAAGTAATTGCTGCACTTTTATTCTACAACCACTTAGATATTGGCATGCATTCCAAAGAGACATAACTAGGGAAAGCAGCAGTCAGCTCTCCCTCAATGCAGTGAGAATTTTACTTTTTTGAGGGGTGACCAATATACCCCTGAACCTCTGCCTCGTTAGGAGTTCATCGTGATGGATCTCAAGGAGAATTTCATTCTCCTCTCATAGGATCAAGTTGGACATTATGCCCATATTTTGGTAGATTCAAAACTGATCTTGTTCTAACTGGTTTTAGAAAAAGTATTTTCTTAATCATTCCCTTTCCTACTTGATAAGAAAAATAGCAAATATAGTGTAAGATTTAGGAAGTTGTGTGATATTTAAAGCAGCCAAAATTTGTCTTGCTCAGGTTTCTGTTCATCCATGACAGCCATGACCGACTGTGCTGGGTTTCAGTCTGCGACTCAAAAAGCTTAACATTTACCAGAGGAGGTTTGGCTCTGTGCCTCCAGGAACTGTTCTGCTACCACTGATCTAAATCATGTTGTCTAAGCCAGGCAGATGAAAATGCTCACATGCACTTTTTCAGGTACTCCATCAGAAACTAGGCCTTTTACAGACACACACACGCATATATATATAAAAATATATGTTAGTCACTAATTGATTGATTTTTAATAACTGCCTTCTGATATATTTTTGTCCAGTTTTCTGCTGCGAGAAGAAATCTATTTTTTCATTTAAAATTCCAAACTATATCCAGCAATTTCTTTGTTGAGCAAAACAGTATTATTTAAGCTGCAATCCAGCTAATCTACTAGCTCCAAATTGAAATCATGTTGCCTTTCCTCATTTTCTGAATTAAATCCTGCTTTAGACAGATTTTCACATAGGAATGGCCAGTGCCTCTAAAAGCAGGGACATATGTTGGATGTTAAGGTAAGGTGGGCTTAAAGTGAAAATACCCTCCAATATGTAAAATATTTCCTATTTTGTCATCATGTAAACACATGAAGATAATAAATGGTAGTGTTGCAAGGTAGGAATAATATTTCCAGTGCAAATAGATGTAAATGTATTTTTATTCATTTTAATAAATTTGAAGTCTAGTGTTCAGTAAATAATTTGACACATTCTTAAGAGTAGTTAATATCCCTGCTAGCTAGATTAAGATTATTAACTGATTCAGATTTCAAGAAATAGTTAAATGTGCATGTGTTGGCATCACTGGTAAATAATTTGGCAGTAACCTGTACACATTAAAGTGTGCGTTCAATACCTGACATTGGATAACTAAACAAATTTGTGAAAATCTAGGACTAGGTCTTGAAGAGAAGTGAGAGCAGGGGCCAACCTTCCTGGGGATATTCACATGGGGGAAAGCTGGCAGAAGTGGGGGGCTAGAAAGCAAATGGAAAAGAGACTTTCTAGGCCCAGGGAAACGTGAGTCCTGTGAGACACAGCTGTGAAACTGTTCCGCCTTTAATCCTGGTTTGAGTGGCCACATACTATGGGTAGGATCTGTGTAGGAGGTTGTACTGACTCTGCTGCTCAAGGTTGGTGGTTAAATATTTGTATTTGGCTGTACAATTGTGCAGTGTCAAATCTACTGAAATGAAGGCATCTCATAGTTTTTCTGTGCAGAAATATGCTCCTTGAGGCAGAGATCCCAAAGTTCAAGTAACTAAAGTTAACTAGAAGATTCCTCTAGACTCAAACACCCACACTCCACCCTACCCTCAATTTTCTACGTTTGCATAGTGATTGACAAAGGTGTTACTTTATTTCACTTTTAAAAATAGTAGAAGCTGAAGAAAGGTTATGTCTTGGTTCTGTTACAGCATCTGCTGACTAGGACACCTCTTTTCCATGGTTAGTCATTGAGATGCTTTGACTGATTTGGGAAATATGGCTCAAAAATTCTGTGAAATAGCTTGTCAGCATCAGAGTAGTGAGTCCCGAGTCTCTTCATTTCTTGATTGCACAAATTAGACATGGATACAGCAGGCCGACAATGATTTTACTGCAGAAGTGGTAATAATGATAGGTTAATTTTAAATGTATTTAAATTATCATTAAAAACTGGGATTTTCATCATCCTTACAATCAATGTTTTCTGATCAAAATCTGAAATGGAAATTACATGGGACAGAGTGGTGGTGTTCTTGATAGCCAGCCTGTAGGAGAGTAGAGGTTTGTGGACTGAATGGATGGACCAACAAGGGCTTGAACATGGCTGAGTTGCAACAGCCCCACAGGCAAAGGTGTTAAAGCCAACTGACATAAAATTTCTAAGAAGTCTTAAAAGCGAAGTATTTCTGTTAATATGAGTTCTTTACAACATGTGTATTGTCTCTTACAAGGTTTCACAACACAGAACTTGCTTTCACTACTGTGGCAGTTCAGAAAGAAAAGAGTAAGGATCCAAAGCTCCTGAAAGTTTTGCAGGAGATACTGGAGCATAATGATTTCCATCAGATGCAGCATCATCTTCATCTTATTTTCATGAGGGGTTTGGTTGGTTTGTCCTTCCAGTGTGAATTTGTGGGTTTTTTGGTGTGTGGAGCTGCTGGTGCATCATTTATATATGCCTATAATACCTGAGTGGACTATGTTTTATCTTCCTTTCCTGCTAATTTCTACTGACTCTTACATTTAAATATTGACTAAATTTCAAGGATTGATGTATCAGAGTTTTTGAGATGTATCAGTTATTTTGGGATTAGAAAGTGAGTTATAGCTGGTGCTTTGCTGCCAGGCCTTATGGGGCTTTGTGTCTGTTCATTAACATGCTTATGAAAAAGAACCAAATGTGTGGAAACTTGTAATTAGTGTTTGTCCTCTGTTAAACAAGTGTTGCTGTTGCCTTTCAAGGGAGTGTGGTTTATTGCTGCCTTGGGGGCACAGGGGAAGGGATGAAAGGGGTCAGTGGTCAGGCAAAGGATGGTGGTCAGTTGATACCAGATGTCATAGGGAAAGACCTTTGGAAGACTGAGGCTGGTGAGCTACTCCAAAAAGGCCTAAATGTGCCAGACACTGGAAACTGTAAGCTATGTGCTTACAATGAGGTGCATAAAACATAAAGCAATATTAGTTTGTATTGTCAGTGCTTTACAAACTACTTTGTCATAGCCACCCCGAGCTCCAGGAGAAAGCTCATGGTCCCAGCTGTCTCATTGATCATATGCCACTAGTTGTTGCAGCACACACAATTGAATTGCTTTTCCCTCAGGGAAACAGTGTCTCCAGGTGTGCTAATAATAAAATTAATAGCTTAGAGAAACTGCTTGCCACAGCAGCTGTGGCTTTACAATGAGAGGATCGATTCCAGTGTTTAACTGTCCTAATTCCATAGTGGATACCCAACTCAGCCACCACTGAGATACGTTCGGTCTCACAGTTAATCAATACATCCCTGATTTAAAACAAAGAGCCGAGATTCAGGATTAGAAGTCTTTCTGAATAAAAGGATGTAGGTTAAAACTGTCAACACGCTTCAACTATTATCTTAACATAAAAGTTAGGAGTGCTTTAGCTAGTGCCTCCACGGGAAGTGGATGTGATAGTACTGACTATATCCCACTCATTTTGTGAAGCATTAGCTTGTAAATATTAGGATGTAAAATGGCACTTAAATCATTTTGACCTGCCATTTTGTAGAGCTTCATGAATTGATTGTAATTGATAATATTACTTTAGTGTGAATAATGTATGTAGTCATACACCGTAGTTATTACTCTGTCATAGAACGCTGCTGTCAGTAGCCACAGATTTGACTGCCAGCAATGTGTCTTGAGGGGCACAAATGCTTTTCATATTGGATTTTGAGAAGATCCTGATTCTGAATGCTTATAAATGTCAAAGTTTAGCTTGTGTATGAAAGAAAATATGCATTTTTATAAGTCGATAGTGGAAAGTGAAAGAGCATTAAATGTTATTGGACATGGGGCTGAAATTTCAGTGACAGCTTCTTAGTTGCAAGAGAAATGAGAAAGACATTGAAAATCACAGCTTGTTTGCCAAAGTTGGGTAGTGTTGGTTGGTTTGTTTGTTTGTTTTATTAAACTTGCAGTTTGGGCTGATCATAACCATTGTTGTTCCTTTATCTTGCTTATGTCCTTAGATGACAACAGCTCCACCACAGCTACCTTCCACAATTTAGCACAGCAAGGGAGGGAGCTCTGAGACTTTTCTGTCAGCCATTAAGCACAGCAGTTCCCTGCAGAGGGAAAGTAAATTCTCCTTTCCTCTCCCTTGGAGTTCAGTGAAAGGGATCAAAATCACCTCTCCCTATTGCATTTGATACCACCAGAAGAGTACGGCTCATTTGATTCTTTTGAATTTAGGAGACCATAAGAAGAAGTTTTGAGATTGCTGCCCTGATCTAGTGGAGGCTTTGTAGGTAATGGACAATTGGAGGTGGTAACAGACCTGAAAAAAAATAAAGCAGTTAGGGAAGGAAAGACTTCTAAACAAATATGAGTGTTAAAATACTGTTCATACCCTAGCATAACCAGACCAAAACCAAGCCTATGTGCTGTGTTTCTGAGGCAGATTACTTTGGATGGTTGCTGAGAGATATTGGTAGGAATGGAGACAGACCTTTGTGGTTTTGATTGTTTGAATAAATAAATTTGTTAAGAAAAATGTGCTTTGAGTTACTTAGATACACTGCTGGACACAGGCTTCCAATGGGGATGCTCTTAAAGGTGCAAAAATTTGTTAAGCAGTAACCAACTTTTCCCTAAATGGGGAGCATGGCCTGCTTAGGAGGGCAGGCAGGCAGCGAATGAGCCTGTGTGCTGTGTTTCTGAGGCAGTAACTTTAGATGGTTGCTGAGAGATACTGGTGTACCATGGCATCATCTCCCAAAAGATCTCACCACCACTCTCAAAGTTCAGCTGCTGCCCTTGGCAATGAGGAGACTTGGCAGGGAAAGATGACAGGGATGAGAAAACTCAATAAAAAAACACATTTAAAAGGGACTTCAGCCACCTCCAGTTTACACCAGCAGGTAAAGCACTGCTTGTATGGATGGGGAGCATCAACATCAAAGAAGCGCTGGTGGTTTTTGCAGGCCTGAGATGTGCACACTGCTCTGTCTCAGACATTGCTTTTTGTCTTGTGACTCTGGCCTTTATTTGCATTGCTTATTCTGACAGATGTGGGAGAGGTCTGCACTTCTATTTTTATCAAGTGTGTTTCAGTGACTTTGCTTTATAATAAATTGCTTTAATTTTTTCAGCTTCTTAATGAATTAAACAACGTCCAGAGATAAAATGTCTCAGGATAAATAGTTTCAAGAGACTATCTAGGGCCACGACTAGATCAGTAATTAGTTGTTTCTTCTTTTCTTCTCTGTGTCCCAGTGCCACATACTTTGTGCACAAAGGCTGAGGGCAAGAGATAAAGATAAATGTTAAGTAGCACCCAACTTTTCCCTAAATGGGGAGCATGGCCTAGTTAGGAGGGCAAGCAGACTGAGAACAGGCCTATGTGGCGTGTTTCTGAGGCAGTAACTTTAGAAGATTTCTGGGATATATTGGTGGGAATGAAGGCAGACCCTTGTGGTTTTGATTGTTTGAATAAATAAATTTGTTAGGAAAAATGTGCTTTGAGTTACTTGGATACGCTGCTGGACACAGACTTCCAATGGGGAAGCTCTTAAAGGTGCAAATTAGAGTTTAGTCTGTTGCTTCAATGCATTTGCAAGTAGTGGGGCTGAGAGTCTGAGAAGCGTTAGGAGATCTGTAGGATTGTGTTCTGGAAGAAGTCCAAGAAATTGGTTTTATCAGAAGAACAGAGTTCAAATGGAGATTAAAGAAATCATGTCTTTACTACTGCATGGGGGTGTCTGTCTGAATGAGAAATCTACGTGAGGGGAGAAGCTTAGAGGTTTTACAGAGATTTTTAAATTTTTTTTCCAGCGGGTATCATTGCAGGTGAAGTTTTCCACTGATCTATGGAAAATTTGGACTGCATTTCCAGTCTTTTCTTAACAGCTGCGAGCATTCAGTCCTTTATTTATTAAAAACTTTAATTTTCAAGAGATGAGTGTATGCTGCAGAGATTTTTTTTCTAAAGCTCTTTCAGGTAAAGCATATCCTTGCAATATACTACTACAAGTTACTTTCTGTAGTGGGTTTGGTTCGCCAACTGGGCGGAAACACCAGTTTAGTGTAGTGGTTTGATCACATCTATTTCACTCTGTGAGATAAGGACCAGAAGAAATGCAAAGCAGGCCTAAAACTTTAAAGAATGTAAAGAAGTTTATTACTAACAGAGTTAAAAGTAACAAGAAATAATAAGAAGTTAAAGCAAAACCTCTTCCCTCCAGCACTCCCCAAGCAAAAACTCCTTCCCCCCTCCCTTTTCTCCCTCCAGCACTCCCCCTTCCTTTACCACCTCTCACAAAGGGGAACAATTTTGGTCAGTGTTGCAGTCCTTAAAAGTCTCTTTCTTATGCTTAGGGAAAAGGGTTCCCCTCTGCTAATGCCGTGGACATCCTTCACAACTCAGTAGTCCGCCCGGAAACTGTCTACTGAAGTGAAATATCTCTTCCATGACAATTCCACAATATATTCATACTGCAATCATGGGCCATCACATGGGGTTACAAGTC
>VZTE01006658.1:359895-437637 GCA_013397775.1 Eulacestoma nigropectus
GATGAATTCGGCTATCGAGCAGTCCATAGATAGTTTAGCTGCTCACGGCTCTGAGGGAAGGGAGAGGGGTGAGGGGGGGCAGGCAGGAGCCCAGGCCGGGCCCGGAGGCCGCCCGGATGCTCGGAGGCCCCCCGTTTCCCCCTCAGGAGACCGAGAACCAGAGAAGAGCTTCCTGCCCTTGCATGGGGTTTAAATATGCAAAATTCGCAAGAGCGCATTGGCTTAAAAGCTTGTCAATCAACTCAGTTTCAATGCATTACACTTTCTCACTCCATGTTATATGGATTTTTATTAAACAGTAATATTATTGTTAAACCTCTTAAGCTGTTGTTAAATCTAGTAAGCCTCCTAGTTGTGTGAGAGTCATTTTTTTGTAAGAAAATGTGGTGGTGGTGTGTCAGTCACATTGCAGTAGTGCCAATCCATGGTTTTTGCTAATGGTTTTTGTTCCATTAGCAAATGCTGTTGAGTAAATGGTGCTTTAAAATATATTCAGCTTTAAGAGAACTAGTTTTATAAGCTGCAGAGAAGCATCAGTAACTGACTAATAAAGAGACATAATTTAGTTTTCATTAATATTACACTTACTAGATTAAAACAATGAATTTTTATTAAATAGACTTGTATAGGAAGTAATTTTGATTAAGACACTGTCTTCGTATAATGGATGTTGGTTCCATGCAGGGTAAGGGATGAAAATTGCCTCTCAGAAAAAAAAAATAGAAAAAATGTGTAGAAAGAGATGAAGGCAAAGGTTTTCCTCTATGGCTTGCCGATACTCACAAACTTGATTTAACAATTCTTTTGTCTGCTTTTAATTTTATGGAATTAATAGTTGGCTTAGAGTCATGAAGTATATTTAATTTTTAAAGAACATCTTTAGATGTTTTGCTTTAGACCTAGTTTTTTTTCTTATTTTTCTGAAAAATAAATTTCAGCTAAGTAGTTATGGTGTAGTCTTGAAAGATGATAACAGTACGTTTAAAACTACAAAAAAAAAAAATCCTGAGGAGTTTCGTTGGTACATTAGGATTGAGTATGTCTGCATGTAAATAAGAACCAATGTGTGGATGTGCTTATAAGTTGGTTTCAAGGAAAGGCCCACAAACACAGTCCAGTCTAAGGTACACATTTGTAATAAACCCTTTCAGAATTCCTCATGCATCAAACCCTTGACTTTCTGTGTGGCAGAGCTGGTGTGAGGCTGGCTGGCATGGCAGGAAGGCAGATGATGGGCTGGAGTGCAAGCGCCAGTTCAGGGGATATCCGGAGGGTCCCACTAGGTCCCGGTTCCCCTGTGTGTTGTCTGGAGCAGGAAGAGGAAGGACAGCTGCTCCAGCTGCTGCTGCAAAGCTGGGAGTTCAGTTCTCACATTTGAAATGAGGAGAAGGCGGCAGCTCTACAGGAAGCATTTTCATACTCCCTCCATCTCTCTGTCTCTTTGTACCCCCTCTGTATTCCCAGGGCTTCGGTTGGGGCAGCAGAGAGGGGTCCTGTCTTGAGAAAGTTCATTCTAAATGACCATTATTGCTGCTGTGCTGACACGATCTGTGCGAGCCAAGGGACAGGGATGCAGAGGGGAAGCAAAATTCTGTGCTAAAGCCCTGCTGAAACTAAATAAACTCTCATAAGGGGTGAAGCCATGTTTTCTTTAACCCTTAGGCTATCTTCTTGATAAATTTCAAAGGTTTGCTGTGAGCAACAGAGGTGTTAGTACTTTCTAAGTATCTTGTAAAATACGAAGCTAAGCCTTGAATTAAGTTGTTAAGCTTTGTACAAGTCATCTTGTCAATCCGTCCTGTAGCATCCCAGTATAACTTCCCAAAATGGAAAGTTTTGGGTTGTGATGGCATTAAGAAGATAGTGCTGCAGAAGTGCAAAGTCCTGTCTTTGATTTTTATTTTGATAATTTATTTAGCAATAGCCAAAGTGCCATTTTGGTGTGGAAGAACAACTGCATTGTATAAAAGCAGAGTATTTTCTTTCATTTATAGCTTTGGGCTCGAGGAAGAAGGTGTTGCCAGGGATTAAGTGTAATCATATTCCAACTCTCATCTCTTAAAAAGTAATTCAACAAATGAATGAAGGACAGAAAATATTTTCAGTCATTTCTACAATATGTGGCTTTGTGTTGCATTGAAAATGCCAATAAGCTACAGTTCCAGAAAAAAAGCATGGGAAAGAAATGTAAGTTGGTAATAATTCAAAGGCCATGATCTTTATTATCCTTTTAATGAATAGATGAATGACACTGCAATTTTATAAGCCTTCTGTGAATATTTTTTTTCTTACACAATTACTATTTATTCTCACCTGACTTCAGTGAAATTATATGAGAGGTAAATGTAATTGTTAGTTACAATCTGAAATACTTTTTGATCAGTGTTGTCACTTTACTTTTCCTGTTGTTCAAACCCAACTTGCTGGCGAGTATAAGGCTATAATACTTTTATGGGGTTTTTTATTTCTTTGTTTCCTGCTACATTTTTCATCCTCCACTGGAGAGCCAGAATTTAGAGAAGGAGGATCTTCTCAGATTCTCTCCATCCCTAATTTCTTTGCCAGTTGTCTTATTTACTTTCTGTTGTATACAAATTCTGTTGCTTGACTGCACATCAGAGCTTTCGTCCATCAAAATTAAAGGATGTGTGTCGGTGATTGCGACATGGACTTCGCCGGGTCCGATGAGGACTGTCCAGCCCTCATGTCCTCTGTGGCGCACCTGCAGCTCTAGTCCCTGATGCAGGGCACCATTCGTAGCGATTGGGACACGGACCCAGACCAGCAGGGAATCTGAATCGTTTATTCAAAGAAACGAGCTGGTTTTATTCACTTCTTCAAGGCACAGCATTTCCTTACATGGCAATACTCACTCCGTGACCTATCCCACGCTGCCACATCAGCAACACATTTCTGAATGTCCTTCTATGGGGTGATCAGGCGCTGTTCACCCGTCTGTCAGCTTCTGGCAGCTCCTCTCCGTAGGGCTCTTCTGTGTGACAGGGTCCCAGGGTCCGGCGAAGTCAAGCCTGTCTGTGCCGCCATGTGCTCCTTTGTGCCGCCATGTGCTCCTTTGTGCCGCCATGTGCTCCTTTGTGCCGCCATGTGCTCCTTTGTGCCGCCATGTGCATCTTTGTCCCACCGCCTGTAACTCAGCTCCATCCCATCTCTTCCCACAGATGTGTAATACATACTGTACTGGAATACTTGCAGGAAAAGCAGCACTGCCAGCATGGATGCTCAAAAGGCAGAGATCCAAACTACTTAAGTGTTGCTGCACTAAGTGACTAAGAAGAATCTTCCTTCGGCTGTTACAGAAAGTCTGTAAAAATATTTTTGAAATAGTAGTAGTATTTGTTAGATAATGTACGAAATTACATGCCAGCCTTATCTTTTGTACATATATTCCCAAGACTCATGTGGAACATGAGCATTGTAGGAAGGGAAAATAATTTATGTAGAAGCTTTAGGTCATAAATGTGAAATAAACCCTCCATCATTAATACCAGGTGATGTCAATCACTTCTCTCTTGCAAATAATCTCTATAAATAGAGCAATTACTACATAAGCAGTCAATTATAAACTGTTGCATTGTGGAAGAAAGCCACAGTACATTGGCTTGCTGTCATTTCCAGAAAGGCTTTAACCTTTTACTAGAAAATAAATAAGTGATTGTAATTCAGCGGGAAGGATCTAGAAAAGCTGTTAAAAGAGGAGAAGAAAGTGGTGTTGCGTAGGATCTCTACGCAACTGGATTTAGGAACTCCAGTGTTCCTTAGCTGAGTTCTGCTTCTGATGGTTTGGATCAAGATGCTGGATTGAAATGCAGAGCCTTGGTCTTTGCAGGGGCACAGAGGCCACAATTACTATTTGAGTAGTGAGAGGAAATGAGTTTTTTGAGAAAAATGTTCCCAGCTGCAGTTGAGCTCCTCAAGCCTTTGTTCAGCCGAGTGGCACAAGACTAGGGCTTACATGACACAGCTCTACAGCAGGTGTGGATTGTTTACAAACTACTTTTTGTTGTTCCTGAGTAACTTTCTTCACATGCCTTAGAAGAATTCAGGCAGTCACATTACTGAGTGACAAACCACAGCTGCAGAAATTAACACTCTTGTAAGCAAATGTTAATATGATACACTAAAATAGAACCACCCTATTATTTAACATTTCTGCAGATTAAATTGCTGTTATGGGTAAGTAGTGTCAGGGTAAGTAGTTCTTCTGTGTTCCGGAGCCACAATTGGTTTCTTCCCACTGTGTTGTAGAATTAGGAGCAACCAATGTGTGTGTTGGAAACAGTCAGACTCTGCCATGGTTCAGGACGCTGTAGATACGGTTGGACACCAGAGTGTCCACATTCTGCACTAGAAATGCTCAAAATAAGTAGAATGTTTGAATATTAAAATGTGGAGTGATGTCTCTACTACCTGGAAAGAAGGAGCATGTGGTATGCATCATAGAACATCAAATCAACCTCCTAGAAAGGTAGGGTAGGGTCAGTTAGATACAAAAACTGTTTTTGAGGGCCCCCACTGACATCAGATATGTTTGCAACCAGACTCAAGAAGTTTCGGACAAGTTTATTCATTATAGTGAGGAAGCAGCCACATGTTCCTACTTTCACATACAAGTCTCTATGCTGTGATTTTGAGGCCTCTTAATCGACTGCACTGCTTTTTTATTGAGTTGGGACTCTGTACATCTCAGCCAGTACTCTATAATGAATACAGTAAATGTATGTGCATCATTAGTAAAATCCGGGAAGAGAGATCTGATGCCTCTTCATGCATAATCAGTGTTTCTTGGGTCCTTAAATGTCTGTTTCACAGTAAAAGCAACTATATTGTTCTTGTATTAATATTACAGTAAGATCTCTTCTGCCTCCCTGTTTGGGTGCGTGTTTAAATGAGAAAGAAACCTCACTGTAATATTCACATACGTTGTATTAGTAGTTCTCACTGTGGAATAAGCTGACTATAACTGACATGGTTTGTTCTTATATTTATTGTAGTCATCACTGTGCTGAAACTTTCCCTGCCAGCTCTGTGTCAGTGGTGCTTTTGCAGGAGGCTGACTTGCCTTGCTTGGCAAACCTTTTGGAATTGTAATTCGAGTGACGGCGGGAACCAAACAAGTTTTCCTTCTAGAAATAAACATTGTACAAAGTGAGACACATTCCCAAAATTCTGTCTAGGAAAATAGGTGTAACCTTTGTTTATCTGTGATAGCTACAAATAATTGTAACTACTCCATTGTGAACATGTAACTTGTTAAAAGCAGTATCATTTAAAGGGATCAAATGATTAAAGTGAGCTCTTCAGTCAAATGCATCTGGAGAGTAAAAGAGGCTTTGGAAGTACATACCTCAAACACGAGCTAATTCTGTTTCTGAGATGCAGAGAAAGGTGAGGTCAGAACCTACAGAGAAGTTAGAAATTGCGCAATACCAGAGCATGGGATTGTAGTACTGCAGTCTGCCTCCTGTTTTGTGAGCGGTTTCACATAACGCTGCTGTGCTAGAGCACAAGTTTATGAATAGGAAATTTAATTTTGAGACCTTTTGTGTATAAGGAATGAAGTTCTGAAGAGGTGAAAGTAAAAGAAAAAAGAGATGTGTTTGTTGTTTAAATTATTATTCAAAATGTTCGAGTTGTTTGTTTTGAAAAATGCCTGGAGTGAATGAGATGCAGGGAAGTGGTGGTGTTTAATTACACAGGACTGCCACCTAGCATCAGCTCACAGCTCTGAGCAGCGTCAGAGAGTTACAGCAGCATCACTCTCGGGCTTTCACTGAAATTCGTTTTTCCGTCCAACCTTGTTATCAGAGTATAAATCTCTATGCTAAAAAAAGACAGTTCTTACATGGTAAACCTCTGATACAAACATTAAAAGCTTTTTAATTCTGACAAATGGAAACAGGACTAGTAAAAGCTTTTTTGTTAAATAGATATAATTATATTATAGCTAATATTAATGGTTTCCAAGTTTGTCTAGGTAGATGCCATGTTAATAAATGTTGCTATTTCAGCACCTCTCAAAAATCAAATTTCGTGTTTAGTATTGTTGCTGTTCTTTCAAATCCAAGCCTAAACTGGAAAATGAAGAAATCTCTTCATGGCATTAGTGCACATACCCCAGATTTACATATTCCTAAAAGGAAGAATATCTGTGGGATCATAATAATGAGGGCCACAGTAATCAAGACATGACTGATTCTGTACGTGGCAGCAACTAGATATTTTACGTTTGGGCATTTGTGAAATTTGTTAAGACATTTGATGCTGACAAATAAGGGAAATGCCAGCTCTCAGTCATATATCCTTTTAGTTTGAGTATAGCACAGAGTGAATTAATCCTTCATATTGCTCTCAAGTGCAGTGTGAAGCCAGCACACCAATCAAAAAGCTACTTTACCTGAATAATCTGTTAGTGCTTTGTTCTATTTTCTTACACTTTATAATAAGTAAAGTATTTAAAAAAAAAAATTCTAAGAAATACCAAAATATTGCATTTAGATGGATGTTGTATTTAATGAATCCTTTACAGGATGTAATACCAAGTGTTAATCAATAGACATGCCAGAATAACTTCCAATACAACCTTGTAGAGTTTTTAAAATTAATTCTTATTAAAATTATTGACTTGTTGTGACTTACTGGAGTTGCAACTGGAGCAGTTTTTCATCCTAATTAGGAGGTTAGGTTCCGCTACTCAAACTGCAGATAATAGTGTAATGATTGTCATCTGGAAACATAAAAATCAATGTGAGATACTATCAAAATCTGTCGACTGTCACAAATTATGGAAATTGCTCACGGTTTTAAAAACACTGCTAAACGGTGTTTCCTTTTATTCTTTATAACATATTCAAGCACAGCTACTCAAGAGAGTGTCTATTACCATAAAGCAAGTATCAAGTGGTGCTCAGATAGTCAGGGCCACCTCTTAATCTGTGATGTAATTTACAAATATTTTAGGAAAGATATGGAATAGTCTTCTTTCTATAGTATTAAAAAATCAAGTATCTTAGTACAAATTATGCAGCAGGATTGTATTGTAGTTAACACTGCTCTGTTTTCTGCTCAATTATATTTGTTGATGCAGTAAAGAAACTGGAATGTAAAGATAATGGCCACACACATGGCTGTACATTTCCCTCACTGGTAACATCATGAGAATTGGAAATTTTTAGGTCATTTTATAGATATATATTCCATCTTTTCTTTTACAGTCTTCACACTGCAGTGTCAAGGGGCAAAAATGAGAGAAAAAGAAAAAAAGAATGTTAGTTGTCACTGGGGCTGTGCTTCAGTTAGAGGTTATTTATAGTGATTTTGTTTTTAATATTTGATGTACACAGACCTTTCCATCTCAGTCAGGTGTAACTCTGAAAACTCCTCTGCTGTAATTGCCTTTGGAGGTCTATCGGAGGTTATAAAAACATGATGCATGTTGTTTGATTAGTCCATTATAAATTACTGTATGTTTTCCCATTCTATCTGCCCTATCTGCAGAATTTATTCTCCCATTTTCTTACATTCATAAAGGAAAACATTCTTCATTCTTCATTTGAATGTTAGTATATGTCACGTGTAGAGGGAAATGAGGAGCAAAACCTTTGGATTCAAATGGAAGCTAAGCTGATGCTTGCATGCAAATATTCACCAACTTGCCGGGGTGTTGGTCCCTGTCTCCTTGGAAGTACCTTAAAGCAACTAATTTCAAGTTTTTTGATGAAGCACTACAAGTTCTGGGTCCAAATCTTATATATCTTATTTTTCATTTCTATTTCATCATCTGTGTGCAGGTGGAATTGCTGACAATCCTTCATAATGGTCTTGTAAAAGAACAGCTTTAGAGATAAAAAGCACAGTCACAGATACTGAGGGACCGTGGCATACGTGTTCAGGGACATGGAGATTTTATTATTCACTTTTGCTCAGAAATTTAGAATCAACTGATTTGTAATGTGTACTCTGATGATTTGACTGAAATTTTAAGTGGTGTATTTAAATTTTAATGCAAGCAAATTTTTGACAAAACCAAGACTTTTACTGGTATGCAGTTTTGTGTTTTCACTGAAAAAGAGCTTTGAAATTCTACCCCAGCTTGGGGCAGAAACTGGCAGAATCCCCAGCTGATGCAAATCAACATATCTCCATCAACTCAGGTGAAGTGATTTTTGGGAGATGCAGAGATAATCATCATTATCTTTGTCTGAAGAAGATAAAACTCGTTCTGAAGATCTACACAGTAGATTATGACATTATTTGAAAAGTGTTTATTAACCTTGCACTGTTAAACAGAAAATAGCTTCTGATATCTGGTATAAGAGAAGGTAAGATTTAAAACACTTGAGAGGGAAACAATAAACAGCTGTGTTTGTGGTGGGCTTTGGAGACCATGCAGTTGTGTCCACATCTGGATGCTGCTGGGGTTAACTCACTGGTCAGAAATTCTTTGAGTTGCTCTGATGGTGAACCAGAATTTGTTGGAAGAAAGCCTCTTCTATAGCAGTAGTGCTATATTTCAAAATTTAGGTCTCATTAAATTCTTTCTGATATAAAACAAAGAAAATTGTGAGTACAATAATTAGAAGCACAGTAAGCAGCACAAGCTGCTTTTCTCTGTTGAAGTGTCAAATTCAATCCTCAATGTGAAAACAAAGCAAAATATAATTTTAGTGAAATGTTTGGGGAATAAAAGAAGAAATATTTTTGTTTGCAGACTCCTTAGAAACAGTTAAGCGTTAGCTCTGTCAAATACTGAATTATAGGTGAATTCAGTTTAAATTGTGTGAACTATACATTCTTTGAAATTTGCCTAAAAAGACTTACTATAAAACTAATGCTGTGAAAAAGCACTTCTTTTCAAACTGGGTAAAGCTCCTGAACACTTTTTGTAAGTGGCTGCACATGTTTTGAAAGCATTCTAGTAATGCCGAACACCTTCTAAAGTACCTTTCAAGCAGCGAATTTCATATTCAGCACATCTGTTCCTACAAGACTTGCAGTAATAATCAGACTGGCTAACTATACTTTTTTTTAAAAGATTGATTTTAATGTTTTAATCGATTTGAGGCAGATAAACTCAGTTTTTTCAGTTGTGTGTAAAATCTTATTTATTTTGGGGCAAAAGGGAATTGGGTCTTGATAGGAAAAAAAAATTACTTTCCAGAGAAATCCTTAGACTCCACTTTTTAAGGCATGTTTAGTATACTTAGAAATTCATCATTTTGGTCAGCATGACTCTCTGGATATGGAATTTACTCTATTTTAGTGCGTTTTGGATCCATGATTGCAGTTACAAGTGTTGAAAAGTACTGTAGGTACAGGGATAGTGTATTAGTTATTTTTCTTTCATCAATCCATTTCTTCAATTGACTTTTCTTGGCTAGTAATGATTACTTCAAAGAGCTGCATATAAATGCACACAGTAGAAACTCATTAATTTTCAGTAATTTTGGAAATGCACATGAGAAATAGATGAATTCTGAAAATCTGTGCTATTGCCCCATGCTGGATTCATTTATAAGGAGAATTGTAGATTGTTGCAAATGCACTCCACCTAGAATTTGTGAAACCAAGAAAAAAAAGAACAGTTTCTAGAAGTGCAGATGGGTTTGGGGAACAGTCAAAATATTAAGAAGCTTATATAAGCTCAGGCACAAAAATGGGTCAAAATCAAGTAGCTGAAACCCCCAAAATGTTAATGAAGTTCTGATTACAAACAGGGAGAAAGAAAGTCTTGTAATCTTGTCAGTGCACTGCTGTGAAATGTGTGCGTCATACTCTGCCCTTTATTTGTTGTGGGTTTTAAAAATTATTTATTTATTTATTGAAAAATCTTTTAGTTTTTACCTGCTGCACTACAAATTTTGTACCTAGCTGCCCATTAAATCTGTTTTGGGCACCTCCTGTGTTACTGGTTTTGTTACACACACTCTGATGTGGAGCAAAACTGCTGCCCCGAATACTTTTCCATTGTTGTTACTTTGTCTGCTATCACTGTACCAGGCTCTCATGTGAATCACAGAGGTTTGGTTTAACTGTGGAGCTTGAGCTCAGCGTTTGTAATCTCATGTGTGTGTTTTTAGTAGAAATGTTGGGTGTTTTTCATGATATGTCACTTTTCCTAGTTAAATTCTTAGTGGGAATGATAAGGAAATCTGCTTTTGGTCCTTCTGATAAATGATGTTATTTAGCAAAGTGAGGATTAGCCTGGTTCTACATAGATAAGTAGACTTATCCTTAGACTTATCTAATTTCTGGAATTCTTAGGAAGTATGGACAAATCTCTCTATATAAAGAAATAACTTTTAAAAGCGTTCTGATTCTTCATTAAAAAAAATCTAATTAACTGATATGTCACAGTTTCATGTTGAATTACAATTTTTAAGTCACATATATTTGAAGCCCTGATCTGACCCTGTCTGGTGATGCACTTGCACTGTATCAGAACTAACATTAGTGCAGTCTAAATGGAGTCATGGCTCTATAGACCAGTTTGTATTTCATTCTTATCACTCAAAACTCAATTTCTAAATGGGACATTTCCTTATTCTGTAGTCTTGATTATTGGAAAATATTCCAGTTGCCTCCTGTAAGTTTTTTATACTGACTATAAAAAACATTTCAGATGGATAAATGATTTAAAGAAAGGCACATATCTATGATTTTTCACCTGTGCAAAACAGAGGAGAGACATTGCTCATTCAGTCTAGAATTTCTAAGCTGCTTTCAAAATGTAAGCCAGCCGACCTGGAAAACTGAGGTTTCCATCAAGATATTATGTAAGTATATAGACTTCCTTGAACATATTTATAGGAAATGAGATATAGTTAGTTTATTTTATGTTTAAGAATCACTCTTTTCAGTTAAAGGTTATTTTACTTCCATAAATTCAGTTGCAATTTAGGTTACTACAAGTCTTTCTCTTGGGGAGTTGCCCTAGGCATTGAGATTTGTGTGTTGTAGAATCTCTGCTTTTGCAGATCTTCTAATATATAAATGTTACCATCAATTCAAAATTGCAGAGATATTGTAATCTGTAAGGTACTCTTAAGAAATTTCTTTTCCTTTACTCTTTTTTCATTTTATTGTTTTAGTTCGGGACTATGCTATCGGGCGACTTAAAAAAAGTATTGAAAATTGAAGATGAAAGTTGACCAGAAGCTGAAAACTAAAACTAAATAATTAAAAAATATATATTACTTGAACAAGGGTTCATGCAAACTGCTTTGTCCTTGACAATATTTTTATGAGAATGATAAAACGGACTTAATGCCAAAATAAATAAATGGCATGTTTATTTATTTAAGAGAATAGCCACTGCAGAAGTTCAAGCAAAGGAATTTGTAAGTTGTGTATGTGTATCAGATCTTGACTGAAACTTACTTTTCAATCAAAATTGTGAAGTTGGACAGTCTTGTTAAATTCCTGAAGCTTGATTTCTGTTCCCGGTAGTTAACTCTTAGTATGCTTGCCCGGTCTGGGGATTGTCATTTTTTTAATCTTGTCTCTCAGGAAATGGGAATGAAACTGGACAGCTGAGTGATGTAAATGGAAATCCTTTGCTCCACTGGTAGCTGAAATAAATAATGAATCATGTATCTTTAATGCTTTTAGAATTGAAACCAGTATTAGTGGTTTAAATGCCGACTCAGTTTGGTGTTGGTTGTCTTGTTTTGCTTTTTTCCCCACTCTAATTGAACAAATACTTGTTTTCTTTTTCTGGTTGAAATTCCAGCTGCTTCTCTAAGCACAGAACTCTTGTCTGTAGGAAGCTTGTCTGGTTCAGGGAGTGTTTTTTCCTGGAGAAGTAGGAATTACTGATCCAGGGGGTGTTCCTTCCTGCTGCCTATTGCAATGCACTGCACTGCATATCTCCTGTTACTCTGTTAGTGCACGGAGAGAACGAGCCTTGTCCAGAGTCAAGGATTGCTGTCCTGCAAGGAATCTCCATGGGATTGCTGGAAGAGATGTCACTTAAAGTGACTTTGGCTATGCCACTGACCAAACACCCAAATGCACTTGTCAGTCTTGCTCTTTTTTGGATAGGAGACTCTTGTTGGGGGAGTATGAGGGACCACCACCTCCCCCTGTCGTGGGCTGAGCTCATAGATCCACCCTTCTGGGAGCTGTTTGTCAGTGTCTCCACCTCTGTTTGTGCAGAATCTGCTTTTGAAGAGCAACATGTGCATATCCCTGATAATGGCATCAAGGAAGAGATTTCTTTTCTCTCCTTTACATTTTATTTCTTGTTTTAATAATTCATGAAAGTTTTCATGCAAGTTAGAATTTACTGAGGTAATTTGGGGAACTGAGTAAATCGGTAATGGTATATGGATCATTTTACTCCAAGTCATTGCATGTCTCGATATTGACCTAAAATTACAGTCTGATGGCTCTTAATGTATATGAAAAGCTTTGTCAGATATCTTTTCAGTTCTGTTTGCTAGTAAATTAGTTTACTACTGTTCATAGTTTATTGATTTCAGTTCAGGACAATAAAGCATTCATAGTATTTGTTTGCAATTTCCTTCCTGCCCTGAGACGCACAGATAGAGGAGACTCTTCTACCCACGGCCTGTATGGGAGAATGGCATATTGCACCAAGGGAGGCTTTACATAGCAGGGCTGCTGCACTTTGCTCTTTCTGCCTCAGTAACTTTTGTATTAAAATAGGCGATTGCAGTGCTTATCTTGGGGAAGAGAAGCACCCCCTGAAAGGCTGGAGCATTAGTAAAATCACTGGTGGAAGGTGCAGTAGGATGTTACTTACAGCTCACTTTGTCCAGGGGACTGAGGTGCAGCTGTGACTGCTGCTAGAGTCAGATGTGGGGGTAGGGTGAGTTCATGAGCTTAGAAATACAGTGTGAAATTCTGGATATCCCAGCATGGATGGGAACTCACCTGGGCACAGCTGCCAAAAGGGGAAGTTACAAAGGAGGTGGTTAATTAGGACACTTTATTTACTCTGCACATCTCAACAGTAAGCAACGCTAATTTGCATAATGGATATCAGTAAAGTATTCCTTCCTTCAGTTTCTGCTGGCCAATTGCTCTCTCTCTGTTCCCAGGCCTAGTAGCTCATATTCTCCATACCCCTGCTTTGACTTAAATACAGCAGAAAGGAAACATTAGCTGTACCCACCAGCCCAGCTGAGCCAAAATGCCAGTTGATTTTAGCCCATGTTGGCTAAAATCTATGAGCCTTTTGAAGTTTGGCAGACAAGATTGTACAGGAAAAGAAAACACCACTGACTTCTGTGGAGTTGTGGGTTCACACCTACTGTCTGTGCCATACTCAGCAATGAAAATAGAAATGGAAGGATTTTGTTGGTAAATCACTATAACAATTTAAGTTTTGATTTTCTTTTTTTTTTTTTTTTTTAGTTCTGTTTTACAACAATCTTTAGATTTCCAGACAGAATAATGTACCATATGTCTGAGTACCACACACAGATCTTAAGTTGGTCATTGGCCACATATCTATAGGATAGGCCCAGATGAATGCCATGCTTCCTGGGCTTCCAAATAAAAGACAAAACCTTCAGTGGGAAAAGGATAAGCCTTGTTTTGATTTACATGACACAGGAATGTGGCTCTGGCTGGTGGAAAGGTGAGTGTTAGAGGTTACAATTCCTTCTCATGTGTTGTTTTCTTTAGATTTATGGTAGTGTCATCATAACATATGGCAGAGTTGTTTTCTTCTGGGTTTGTTTTCACATTTTTAAGGGACTGTTTCAAAGTCAATGCTGTCAAATGACATGTTTGGAAACGTATGAGCTTGCAGTAGTGCTTGGGAATTGTGATAGAGCTTGTCCTTCTTACTTTTGTTAAATTGTGCTTTTAGTTCCTGTGCATTTTCTTCCCTCTAGAACTCTATTTCAGGCATTTTCTGTTCCCTCAATGGTCTGTTACGTGAAACTGAAGAAGGAACAAAACCCATTCATTTTTCCCTGACATCCCACTTCTGTGTGTCATCAATGTGACTGTAGCAGGACCCCACTGCAGTGGTTTCTGGTCCTCTGCAGGCTGCACGTGTGTGCAGACAGAATGCAGCCTCTGCCGCCTTGTGCTGCTCAGGCTTGGAATTCAGCTTTAAACCTGCAAGCTTTGATTTTTTACTTTAAAAACCTCTAACTTTTTAAGCCTGCACGCTCAGCTTACAAAGCTTGCAGCGTGTGTTTACAGGCTTGTTTTCAAAATAGTTTTTTTGGTTTTTTCTACTTTCTAATGGTTATGGAACTTTTCCTAAATTAAGAATGTCGTAATCACAGACCACTGAGGCTGGAAAGGACCTCTGGAGCTCACCTAATCCGAGTGTCATTGTTGAACTAGACTGGGTTGCTAAGGGCTTTGTGTAGTTGAGTCTTGAAAATGAGCAAAATTCCCCAGCCCCTGCAGCAACTTCTCCAGTGCACACTTGTCCTCAGAGTGATTTTTACTCACTTCATTTCTGTTCAGAACTTCCTGTGCTTCAGTAAAGCCCCATCTCTCTCTTCTCTATAGCCTCACAGGAACAGCAAGGCCCCTGCTGGCCATTTCTGCAATTGAATAAGTCCAGTTCCTTCATCTCTCCACGTAGATCCCATGTTCCAGTCCCTTAAGACACTGGCATCCTTCCCTGGACTTACTCCAATTCGTGAACATCTTTCTTGTTTGTGAGAGGAGAACCCGGTGCAGTATTATTGCTGTCTGCAAAGTACTGCTAAAAGAAATGGTACTAAGAAATCATTTACCTTGGTAGGTAATACAGCATAATACAGGTAAATTTTGTTAAACTGCATTATTAATTTTGTTCTCTGTGCTTAACACCTAATCCTTAGAAAAAGAACCAGCTAAGCTGTGGACCTTTAGTTAATTTTATGTTTTGAAAAACAAAGCTATAAACTTTGTTCAAACTGTCCAATATCTTTGGAGAATAGGCAATTTTAATACACTATCAATTTCATATACTGTGCATGTAGATCAGGATGTCTGTATAGCTGCACAGATACAATAAATACTTACTTGAAATCAAGTGTCTTCATTGAAGTGATAAATTTTATTTTGCAAGAGTCAGTGATACAGCTGAATCTGGTAGGTGAAACAGAATTTGCTTTAAATTTCCTTTAAATCCTTCTTGCCAAGGTCCCTTAGATTTGATCTCTGTCCTTGTCACAGACTGATGATGCTTTTGCCTGGGAAGTTTGACCATGGCAGTTGAAGAATGTAGGGATCTCTGTGCTGGATGCACGGCAATCTAGGCAGCAGATGGCAAAATTGTGGGGGCTGGCTTTAATGCAGTGAGCTTAGACTTGTGAAGAAATTAGACACTGCAGCTTGGTTATTGTTCAGTCTCTGAAAGGGCAATGGAAGGAAAAGACCAAATGGATTTTGCAAAGATTCCGTGCACTTTTAAGAGCATTTTTTAGCTTGTTTCTCCTTTCTGACTGTTCTTGCTTTGTAAATTCTGCCACAGATGGTGAATAGGAGATGGTTGTTTGCATTTCTCATGTGGTAGCTTATCTGAGATATCCGCACATGAGCTCCCCGTCCTGGGCTGGTGCAGCTTCAGCCTTTGCTGTCCCCAGCTGCCTTCAGGCACCCCCTGCGAGGTGTTGGATGAGGATCTCAGAGAGGGCTGAGGAACCAGGATGGGATCCTGTGACAACTCAGCCCCGTGAGCAGTGACTGCTGACTGAGTGACATGGAGGAAACCCCTTATCCACCAGCAAATGCCAGGCTTTCTTCGGAGATGCTCAGAGCTAGAAGACAGTAAGCAAAATGATGCTCCTGTCTAAGAAATCTGCCGGAGGAAGTTGCAGCGTGAGAGTAAATATTGGAGTACGTGTTCTGTCCTGAATGATTAGGTAGATAACAGAAGATAATGTCTGCTGAAGCATGTGGCCTTTTCTCCAGAGAGATTTTCCTCCAGAGGGATTTGGGCCTTTTTCTTCATGATTTGAGATGGAAGAGGGGATGATGTAGTGATGTCTGCACAGTGACTGTACAATATTATGAGATATTTGCTGCTTTTTGTGATCTTGAATTAGTTGATTTCCTAGAAGTGTATTTTTCTTGACTGAGATTATTTAAAAGATTCCATTAATCAAGATAAGCCTCTGTGTCCTCTTCTGCTATGATAATATCTGAGTAAACCTTGCACTGCAGATTTGAGTGGACCAGCTTTCAGGGTGACAAGGTCTCAGTTCCATCCCTGATGACCCCTTGATGTGTGGACACTGGAAATTCACTTCAGAGATTTTGAGTTACAGCTGGTCATTTTTTATAATGGTTGTGTTCATTATATCCATCACTGCAAGGTTTAATTAATTTCTGTAAAGCAATTTATTTTCCTTTATTAAAAGATGGAGCAACACTTGTTAGCTGAGACTCTTCCAGTGTAGCCTTCTTTCTTCATTATGCAAAGTTTCGTTGCTGGCTGAGGCGATCTAGAATTTAAAATGTTTCAGCAGATACTTGTGTGGAAGCTGTTGAGATACAATGTCATCCATTTCGTGTTCCTTATCTCGATGTTCTGTTGTTTTCCATTCCTATTTCTTTTTTCTTTTAACTTTTTCTTCGCTTACCCTGAACCTTTTAAAACAAAGAATCACTTCAGGAAGCTGTTACTTTTGATAAAATCTGTGTGTTTACAAAGGTGGAGAACTCACAAGGAATAAGGCTACCAGTTTACACAAATAGAAAGGCTCTCACTTTTTTCCTCCTTTTTCTTCCTTTTATTTTTTCCCCTTTTTTTCCCTCTGGTAGAGTATCAGAGCTTAGCTGAGTGGACTATTCACTTGTGTAATTTGGAATAGCTTTATTGAAATTCTGCTGAATACTATTAGGCATTTTAAAATATTGTTGATTTTTCTTACCATATAAGTTTATACAGCATTAAGTGGTCTCTAGTAAAGCCTTCTGCAAAGAATATTTTTACAAATTGATACGGCCAGCAGGGAGAAAGTATATTAAAGCCTCTTGTTAGTAAGCAGATGAAAATTGTTAGTATCAAATTGAGGCAAGAAAGGTTCTGTGGAAGCTTTAAAGAAAGAAGGGGACTATTTCTTAGAGTGAGAGAAAAGGATGTAAGTGTGGAGTGAAAAGCAGGTGGTGTTCTTGACTGAAATGATAGGTAAAGTAGCTAAACCCATAACTGCTTGCACGATTTCTACATTTGATGAGTTTTGAGAATAGTCTTGTAGAAGTTTGAAAATAGCTAAGAAACTTCTTCAGCAACATGATCATCTCACAGTAGGATGAGATGTGCACAGGAGCTTTGCTGATCTCAGATTCTGGCAGAGTTCCCCCACACTGTATTCATCTGTAAACAAGAACTGAAAGGCACATTCCTGACGTTTTACTCTTGGCTGATCTTGTACCCAGAGGTACAGGTTTTGCTGTTGCCAGCAGGAGTGGAGGTGCCCAGTGGGTATGGAATTCCAGAGTGTTTTAACATAAGGAATTAAAAACAATGAGGAAGCAACTGTCTTAAAATTCTTGGCATTGGACTTGCTTGGGTGCAAGAGAAATACAAGTCCTTTGATATTACATTTCTCCAACTTGATAGCACAGTCATTTATTTAAAATCAAAATCCTTGAGTCTAATATGGAAGCACCATGCCCAGGAGCTCCCAGAGACAGCTGATGGATTAGCGTGGGTGTGAAGGAAAAGGCTTGTGGATATGGACAGTATTCAAATCCATAACTGAAACTCTAGGCATAAATAAGGTTTTTGAGAAAATGAAAAGATAAAAGAGCCTGACAATGCTGGTGAATAATTAAATGAACTAATGACCAAGTGTTGGTGAAAGCAAAACAGAGAGGAAATGGCTGGAGCACAACTTGTGCTCCTACCAGCTTGATGTCTTGGCTCTGTTGCTGGTGAGGTTAAAAATCCCATTACGTTAATTAAAGACAGCATTTTACCTAGGATTAGAATAAAAAAGGTGCATCACCAGTGGACAATTAAATAAAGCAAATTGTCACTCCTTGTATGGGCATTTAGATCTGTCTCACTTCTATAAATGTGAATCAATTTGATGAAGGACTTAATCAAAAATTATTTAGACAATTACTCCCTGCTTCAAAGGTATTCTCTAGTGATAGGAAACTATTATACAGAATCGTTAAAGCATGCTTAATGGCACTGTCTTAATTATACAATGAGAGATTATTCTACCTTTCTTCATTAATAGCATTTTAGCAGTAGATAATATTATTGTTTATTCTTTTTAGGCAGTAAAAGAGTAACAGTGTTCTTTAGGCAATTAGTTCTAGCAAACTTAGTCTTTTGAAGTGGCCGGTTTGTATTTATCTTTAAATCGTTTTTGTGAACTTGTTCAGCTATACTAATTTTAAGTAATTATATTAATTGAGACCTTGGCTTGTTGTGTTGTTTTATAGTGGCCTGATTTTTTTTTTTTTTCCTCCCCCCATCTGACTGCATAGAATGATGGAAGTATGTAGATAACAATTATACTGAGAGCAGGAAGTCAGCACTGGAACTTGGGGTTTCAAGTGTGCAGCAAACTCACTGTGTGACCTTGAGTGGGACTCTTATCCTTATGGTGTTTAACTTTTGCTGTAGAACAAAAATAATACAGATTTAGCTCTCATGGCCGATAAAAAGCCTAATAAATATCTGTAAACAGCTTTGAGTTAGTAGTGGAAATATGTTATCCCTGGGTAAAATCTCTTTTTTTTTTTCTTTTTCTGGAATGAGGGGACTGCTAAGGCCTCATCCAGAAAAGAAGGAAGAACACTCTCCAATAGGAAAAACTTTAAAACTCTGCATGGTTTTGCCTCTGTGTATCTGGGAAGAAAAAATATCATTTCAGCTTCCTTTGTATAACTAGCAGTGTTCTGCTTAGTACCACTTTGGGGGATTTTTAAGCCTTTCACTGAAAAATGAGCTTTTCTAAAGCATGGCTACCTCTGAGTCACTGTGACACAATCCTCCTAATGGCTGCTGTAGCTTCTAGGATGGGAATCAGTATGGTAGTTGATGATCAGTTACCGAATTGTGTACTATCTAAACAATATTTTAGTGACAGTAACATAATTTTCTAGAAAAATCAACTAAATATACTCTGTGGGCTACTGAGGCACTAAGTGAATTTTGTTTGTGAAGTTTGTGATTTCTCATGCTCTCAGAGAGGGAACAGCACTTGGTTTGTAGCAGCTGAATGCAAAGACTTGGGTGGTTCTTGTGTGCCACACTCTGCCTCAGACCTGGGACACTGCAGATGCTTTGCTGATAGTGAAATTTTACCGGTATGGTTTCCAAATCTGCAGTGGTCTCCAGCTTGTGAGCTGAATAAACCAGAATAAATAAGCCACATTTAAGAACCTTTATGACTTTGTACCTGAATTTGTCTAGTTGCTTTTTCAGCTGACCTCTGAGAAAGAAACTCTCCTTTTGGCCTCAGTGTCAGCTGTGAGTCTGAGGCTCCTCGAGACAGGCAAGAGGCTGGGCTCTCATCTACCAACCTTCTCTGCCCGATGGAAAGGGGAATAAATTCAGTGAAGAATAAGGGGTTAATCCTTAGCAGTCAGTGAATGACAGGAGACTGTTAGAAAACTATCTTGTAGCTCTTGGGCTTCTCATCAGTTCTTGATGGCATGTTATTTTCTTAATGGAATGCTATTTTCATAATAGATTTAAACAGTTCTGGGATTTACAAGAAGTTCCTGTAGTACAGGAATCTCCGAAGATAGTCTAGAAATAAAAACATGTATATTTAAATAGATAAAAATACACATATGAGATAAATATTTGGCTCAGTTCTTGATTTTGTTGTTGTGTGTACCATTTTCACTGCCCTTAGCCTGAATACTTCCTAGAGCTTTTATTTATTAAAAGGAAAAAATAAAACAGGTTTTGTCTGCAGTAAAGCAGAACACAGAATGCCTTTTAGCATTGTATGTCTTGTATTACTTCACTTGAATCATTCATCACAACTGTTGTGAAATAGCTATTTACCATGTCGTACTAAATACATCTAATTTTTCACTTAATATAGAGTGGCTCACTAAAACGAAAATTCAGTATTTGGACAGAAAAAAAAAGAATATGAAAATTCAGAAGAACAATTTATCAATGAAAAAGGAGGCTACACCAAACAGACTGTCCAAATATACTTTCATTTTTGGTGCAAATCAAAACCAGCATACTTGTCATTGACATTATTTCATCTAACAAAGTGCACATACTATAGTACACTTAGTGGTAGTATTTATTTTAAAATTACATTTTATTTATTGCCTCTTTTTTTTTTTAATGGGCAGAGAGGATCCAGAAGTAGAGATGTACTTTTTCACTAATATTAAAATCAGAAATAAATACAGCAGTTAAATAACCGTTTTATTTTTTTGCCTGAAAATTTGTGCTGCAGCAAAGCTGAATTGTTGCATTTCCTCATTTCAAAAATAGTCTTTGCAAAAAATAATGAACAACATTTGAATCTCTGAATCACAAGCTTATTTCCAATTGCTGCTCCTGAAAAGGAGTCCAAGCTTTTAAGAGACTTTTTTTATTTTTTTTTTTTTTAAATGAAGAGACTGGTACATGGTGTGCTGCTTCTTTTAAATAAAAAAAAAAAATAAAAAGAGGAGAAAAAGAGAAAAAAAGCTGTTTCCAACACTATGTGCACTATTGTAATGTTTTGACTTAGTTGTGCCAGGTGATTTAGGGGCACAATGCCGATGTGAGGTGCTTTGTTTCCCTTGAACTTCCAGGTGATTCCTTGGCTCTGTGTGGTGTGCGTGGCAGTTCTAATGGCCTTGTACACTGTAATCATGTCAGAATAGTTAGAAAATGCGGGAAACAGGCCCATGACTTAAGTTAGAGAAATGTATGAATCAACTTGAAATTTACAGAGAGTTTTAGCATAAGCTTTGCTAAGCCATTAAAATTCACTTTGAGCCGTCCCTCCATGCCTCCTATTGATTTGGCTGTGCTAACACAGAAAGGAACGGTCAATTTTGTTAAACTCCCTAAACAAAAACCTATTTTTCATTTCTGGTCTCCTCAGCTTTCTCTTCTCTTATCCTCTCTGCTTTTTTTCCCGTTGTCTCTCTTCTCCCTCTAGGACGTGCAGTGTTTTAATGCCCTTGGACTGCCCCCCAGTTACACTTAGGCTCGTTACCACTGCAGTAGTCATGTTCAGGTAAACAGCTGCTTCATAGAAACACAGTAAATGTTATATTGGGTGAATAGTGAGTCAGAAGTGTATTACACACATGTACCCTGGGGCACATGGGATCTGTGTACATCAGCAGCAAATACAGCTTGAGCTGTTTATTGCTTTAGATTGATTACTGTGGTGGGTCCAGATCAGCTGAGACTGTATTCCTGTGAAACTTGACCAGCCCTTTAGCAGGCCATTATAAATAATAAATATTTTCTGAATAAACACCTTTCTCAGAAAGTTAGACAGAGCTCTTGTATTTCTGAAATAATTAAACCAAAACTAGAAAAACAGTTGAAGTCACTTGGTGGTGGTTGTACTGCTCTGTAGTGTAAGTGGGTCAGAATGAGCAGTATTAGTTAAATCCTTTGAAACAAAAGAAATTATTAAATCAGTTATGATTTAGGTCAATTACTCAAAATAAACCGTTCACAGAGTGCCCTTGAGACAGGAAAGTCAAAGAGTATTAGGAGTTCTGAATTCAAATTGCATCTCACCATTATTCTCTGAGCAAAGCTATCACACCTTACGTTTCCAGGAATATGTTACATAAAGATTTCACTATCTAACAGGGAAGATGTTTAGCACTGATTTGAATCAGTGTTTCATCTGTTTAAGATAAGCGTGAAAAAAATGTGAAACAGATTTTCTAGGAGTATTTCACAGCTTAATTAACTGTGTTATAAGCCATGTATGGTGATACCATTGTCTAAATTTTGAGAATGGTTTGAGCATGATGCTCTGGAACTGGTTTTTGCCTGGCTGCTTTGAAGTTATAGAAATCCCCAAAGCACAGGTGAGGAGGAGAGAAGAATCTCTGAGAATATTTCATTGTGTTTAGGTAGATATATTTAGTTTCAGATGCTTGGGATTTGTCCTCAAGTAATGGAAAAATAAGGAAAACAAAAATTAAAACTACTCAAATATGATCATGACATTGAACAAAAATTCTAGTAAAAATGTTATCATTTTATCTATAGCATTTTAAGGACCTACTAAAATTAATAAAGTTCAATAAATTTTTGATAGCCTGGTATTATAAAAGTCAAGTTATTCACCAAATTATTCTGGTGTCTGATTCTTGTAACAAGGTTTTCCTTATGAAAGATCAAAGTAAAGATCTCGGGACATTTCTCTATCTATTTTCTTGTGTTAGCCAGATGGAGTTAAGGTAGTGCAGACATTGTGCCTCACGTTCTGCACGTGCAGATGACTGAGGCATATTTCCCGGCATCATCAGCAGTGAAACACTGTCTCACCATTTCCTTTTATTTTGGTATTTGTAGGAGAATTGCACAAAACTCTATAAAAGAATGGTTATTGAGGGAACAATTTCAAAAACTCTTGTCTGTCTGAGAAGATGCTTTAATAAGCTAATGTCCTGGAAATACTCAGAAGTTTTATCTCAGTCACAGTGAATCCTTCTTTTAAGTACAGTAAGAAGGAATTAAATGTTCTTTCAGGAACAATAGGAATCAGGTCAGACAGCTTTATGTTTAGCAGTCATAAAAACAAAAAGCTGTTTGTTTGTCTGAACTGACAGACAATATAGAATTCATATGGAATAACAGGCTTTTGTGCTGAATAGCAGCATGAGGACTCCAAGAGAGTAATTGGCAGGTTTTGCTCAATGCTGTAGTGCATTTATGTGTTTCTGTGTTTATAACTGTGATATATTGATATCTGAATTTGATGAGAGAGTATTAAAATGAGATCAAAGAGCCAGGCGTTGTTAATCTAAATGATCATATATCTCCTGAAACTTCAAGAAACTGTTTGTGCCACTAGTGCTAATGTGCTTTACAGTTAACGTGCTTTCCAGTTCAATAAATAGAACAGGACCAAAGAACTGAAGTTAAAAATTCAGATGTAAAGGAGTCAGCTTAGCTACTGTATGTTCAGAGAGATGAGAAACAGGAATGTGCGTTGAGTAATTCTTTCTCTTTAATCTGAAGTTATAAAACGAACCTTGACAGTTTGAAGTGCCAAATGTCTCTGCTTTTGTTTTGGCTTTTCTGTATATGTTGTTTTGTAACTTTTTTCCCCTCTGAAATGTTAAAAATAAATGAAAAAGAAGAAAAAAGTAAGCATGTTTACATTTCTTATTCCTCACAGAATGCAGAGTACCTGTGGGTGGCTTAAAGCAGCTGTTTCTCGTGGTTACCCAACTTTCTTCTTTAACCTACAGAAAGAAAAAAAAAAACAAAAAACAAAACAAAAAAAAAACACCCCAAAACCCACAGCGAGGCTAAATGTCAAATCTAAATGAAGCCAAGAAACCTTTTCTCTAGGTCACCAGCTCCTCTGGCCAAGTACATTTATTCTCTCTTAGGGCCATAATCTGTTTCAAAAAGCATTGATTTAGCCAATACTTATGCCAGTGCTGTGACCTCTTCTCCTGTAGGTGCGAACAAGTACCACAATGAAAGGCTTGGCTGCCTTCTCCATGTTTTATCATCTTTTGCTGTAGTTTGTTCCTTTGGTGGCAGAGGTGGCACAAGGAATCACGGCTGAAATTCTTTGGTGATTTAAGCAAAGCTTCTGGCCTGGGCACATTCTGCTGGGTGGGTTTGGGAGAGGGAACCCTGGACTGAGAGGGGACGGGGCAAGGAAAAGGTCTTCAACTGTCCCAGCTAAATTCACCCAAACCATTCCTTCACCTTCTTAGCCATGTATAGAAAAGCAAGATGTTTTGTTCCAATTTTTGCTTATTAGCAAATCTGTGTATTTTTCTGTGTGGGAAGATTTAATTTCCAGCAAAAAAAATTTGATTTTTTGAGGATTTCTCAGGACTAGCACAGACCTGGGCATAGTGTGCCATGAGAGAAAGACATACATACTAATACCAACTGAAAATAATTAGTACCCCAGTGGTTACTGTTTGTAACTGGGTGTTTGTGCTTACTGCATTTCTTCCTTTCTACAGTATCTTTCATTGTGCAGTTTATGCATGCTAACGATGCATATATTAACGTCTGTATGCCACAGGAAGGGTGTCCTAATTAGGCACACTGTAAGAAACTTTCTCTTTCTGGTCCAGTGAACAAGAAGAGATTTAGACAGTTTTCAAGAGCTCCAAGTGCTGAGTTGGATAAACTGGTCATCTTGAGGGGTTGTGAAGAAGCTCATTCAGTCACGTTCTGGGATGCACGAGGGCAGCCAATCCCCAGAGTGTGCTCAGACACTCAGAGCCACACAGGAATGTCAGAGTTGGGTTGGACCTCTGGAGACACCTGGTCCACCTTCAGAGAAGGGCCTTGGATTATGGTAACCTTGCTGCTGCTTGTGAACACGTTGTTAAAGGATAATGTACAGCTTTGTAATGCATTAACGCTGAATTGGAATAATCTCCTCTATGGAACTCTCATGCATGCTTCAGCCTTAATTACAAGCTCTCCTGCAGAAAGAATGGAAATAATTAAAGCTGGTTTGAGTCTGCTTTCCTTCTGTTGCATAACAGAAACAAATATCATTCTGTCAGTTCTGTGTTGTTACCAGAGTTCATTCAGAAATCAAAAGATGACAGTGTTTTTGTTTTATCATTGTTTTTTGAACTCTTTGATGATACAGTAATTTAGATAGAATGCAGTTATCTTACTGCATTTAATTTTTTTCTCCCCACTGATTCAGGTCAATTATTTCAATTTCTAGAGGATGCATCATGTGGGTCTTCCCTTTCTTCTCAATCTGTGCCGCATTGTTCTTCAAGGACAAGTCAGGGGAAGTAGAATAAAACAAAATGTAGTGGCAGCGTTACTTACTCTTTTGTTATCCTTTCATGTTTTTAGGCGACAGTGACTGACCCCAAATAGAAGAGTGGCTTTTCTGGAACCACCGTGCCTGGCCCAGAATAATGGATATAAAGGACAGACGGCACCGCTCTCTCACCAGGGGCCGCTGTGGGAAGGAGTGTCGCTACACGAGTTCCTCGCTGGACAGCGAGGACTGCAGAGTGCCCACTCAGAAATCCTACAGCTCCAGTGAGACACTTAAGGCATATGATCACGACACCAGGATGCACTATGGAAATCGAGTGTCTGACTTGGTGCACAGGGAGTCAGATGAGTTTCCAAGACAAGGTATGTTTAAAGTCAGAACTGGTTTCTTTTATGGTAATCCTCGGTAGACAGTCTCTGTTCCTTATTAAAGCATCTCAGTGCTACAAGGAGTTTTAATGAAAGAACTGTAGGAGAATGGATATTACCTTACCATTATTTCCACTGCTTTGTGCTAAATTAGAAAGTTCTTTCTTTTCTCAGAGTTCTGGTACTTTTGAAATTCACAGTTTGTAAATGAGGCAAACCGAGATTCGCTGATTAAAACATCTGATAGACACAAATGCCATGACCCTTAGCCTTAGCCAGAGTGTGTCTCTTGCACAGAACTTGGGGTTAGCCAATGTGCTAACTTAGTATCCTGTTTCCTAGGTTAATTTTGGAAATGATAATGGCATTTTCACCTAAATGTGACTCTCTTTAACACAGTATCTCTACTGAAAAGAACTAAAACAGTGTTATGGTAAAAACCTCCTATAGCCAACGTGCATTCATTATTCATCATGTGCCTTGGAATTCCTTTCCTGTTCTTAAATGCTGTGGAATTGAACTGTGGGAATGGGAGTGCTGGTTCCTTTTACTTCATTTTGTCACTGCTTACCCATATTGCTTACCCTTCACCTCATAAAAACTGAAAGGAGGAAATCCATCTGATTTCTTTTTTAATTGGCTGTAATATGTTACCGCAGCATTGTGGCCTACAACTAGTATTTGAAATAACCTGCCTCTGTGAACTTGTAAACGAGGGTAATTAATCTCTTTTTTTGCAAAATGGTCCTTGCTAGGTCCAGTGGATTAATTAATTAAAAATGTAAATGTTTTTAGTTGAAAAACCTGTAAATATGCACTCTACACACGTAGGTTTATTCTCATTCAGGTATGTGCTCGTCTCAATAAATTGTAAGCCTCTGTGCTGAAACCATTAGTGAACATTGCTCCATAGGAACTGTGTTTAATCATCTGGTTTACTTGTCCAAAGAGCCAGATTAAATTGGCATTCAGTCGACAATTAGATAATTTGAATTAAAAGCCTTGGTTTAGTGTCAGTTGAAGAATCAGATATGGTTCATATCAGGTAAGGTATAGGCAGGCTTGAGGGATAAATGTATAGGTTTTGTGCCCCTCTCAATGGAAGGTAAATCATCTGGTACATAATTCAAATGCAGAAGCTCTGCTGGTTTGTGTATGTGCTTGTTAACAGCACGTGATGGTTCTCTGCTACACATTTCTAATGTTGTGACTCAGGGAATGGGAAGTTATCACACTTGTTGTGGAAACATTCAATGGAAGGTCATTCCTTATACCTGATATTATGTCACACATCTTGTTTAAAACATTCTGACAGCAGTCAGTGTTTGTCTTCACCTTTAAATCAAACTATCTAATAATTAGTGTTGATAATTATCCCCTTGTCTAATCCCTTGTTTCTCTGACATTTGTGTGCAGACATGTGGGAGTGTTTGCATTGTGCTTGGTCTGTCAAACACCCAGTTCCATTTTCTGGGGTAGTCTCTGTTCTTGGAGGATCTTTCTTTGCTTTGCTTTCTTTATCTTTGTTTACCTAAGATAAAGCATCAAAGTGCACCTCGAATGTCTGAGCTTCTGGAGCCATTTTCACTGCAGTTTGTTTTACTTTACTGTACAGGAGTCATCTAAATATTACTTTTCCCTATCAGGATGATTGATGCTTCAGCTCAAGTGCCTCATTTTAGTTTGCAGGTCATTATTCAGCATTTCATAATGGTCTTTTTCTCTTGCTTACTGATTTGACAACTGTTCATCCTCCCCTTGCTCTTAATGTGTTCTTATCTGCCCTCTTTATGAAGAGAAATGCAAATTGTTGGTAACTGAATTGAAACAGATTTTTTTTTTAATTATTATTTTTTCCCCTACTAGTCTGTGTTGTTGTGTCTAAATAAATAGTGTTTATTTTAGGGAGCTAAAGTATTTTTTTTCTGAGATAATGAGCAGCAACTCCTTATTTTCCTGCTTTTGTTAAGTTTAGAAAGCAATTTTTATAGAAAATAAGTCGGTATGATGATTCTTTGCATTTGAAAGCTGGATATCTTTCTAATTGAACAGTTTTACTGACATGAAATTTGAGATAATGTGACAAGTAGATCTAGATTAAGATTTGGTAGCTGTTCTTACTTTCTATATTAACATTAGATGGATAAAAATGTGATTCATATAGTAGGAAGTTCTGTTTGTTACATCTCATGCATGCAGTTTCCAGCTGCAGACATCTAGGAATTTATACGTTTAAATTTATTCTGACTTTGAGTGGGTGCTAGGATGGGATTAAATTCTGTAGGAAATAAACATGCTTAAGATAAATAGTCTTTAGAGTCTTTTGTTCTTCTATTATAAAAAAGCGTGACTTTTTTTAAGGAATTGCAGATATTTTCCTCAGTATTTTGTCTCTTTTATTAGAAAAGCTAAATACTTTTGACTTACTGCAAAGTATTTGGTTTTACCATGGCACTGCAACTGCTCACACAGCTGTTTTGAGCTGCTCTTCCTGGCACATTACTGGGTTTGGAAATCTGTTAAGACAAAGTTGCACTCATTCTGTTTTTGTTTATCATGCTTTGTCAGTGAAATACTAGTAACAAAAAATAAATTCAGAGCTCAGAAGTCTGAAACTGTTCTTGCTGGGTTGCTTTTGTGTTTTCCAGAGAGGGATGAAGGTTGTTCAGACTTAAAACAAGGTTTTAACTGTTCACAGGGACTGATGGGCTGCTACTTAGAGGCCACAGCCACTCTTACAGGTCCTCGAACTGACCAGACTTTCTCTCTCTGCTCATATTCCCAATAACACCAAGATGAGATCTTTGATCATCTTGTCATCAAACCTGAGTCATCCTCAGCTCTTCGGTTAAAATTAATGTGTCCCTTCCAAATTCAACTGAGTTTTGGAAATTATAGTTTTAATACTTCTTTCCAGAACCTGTGACCTTTTGAAAATGAAATGTTTTGATACATAGATTTGGATTAAAGGCATTAAATAAAACTTTTTCTTGTATTCTGTCTAGAGTGAGAGCACATTCTTAGTTTTCCTTTGTCATGCAAGGTTTTTGAGTGACATTCTGCAATCTGCTGATTTTCGTTATATCTGTACAGTTACATAATCAAAGGAAATTCGAGGTGGCAGGTGGCAGAAGCTTAAGGAGGGAGCCCTTAACAGGGAATCTGATGTAGGGTAGCTTGTGTGGGAAAAGGCCTCAAGGCAACTCTCCTGTTATAGCCAGGACACATATGTAACCTGCACTTCTCTTGAATCAAGGCTTACTTTGGTTTTAAAGGTGACCTAAGAGAAACACCATCCCAGTATAAAATATTTATTAGGATAAGACAACTGCCTTCTATTTCTACCGTCTAGAAGGCACAGTCTTATTGAGAAATAAAAAAAATTATAATTTGTGTACCTTATTTAATAAAGGTGCTGAATAAAACCTCCCTCCCTTACCCTCTCCCTCCCTTTGTTTGCTTGTTTAAGGTTCTTATTGTTTAGTGATTTAAAAACATGAAAGCACGTTTCATCTGGACTTTCATCTGTGTTGAATTTGTTAATAATGAAGCAATGTAGCAACATTACTAGACTAGCAAATAAATAAAATTCTAAAACTTTATAGCAGCCTTCTGTAAGCGTGCTTTTAGGAAAGGAAAAGGTAAGAAAGTCAAACCCAAACCTAACATTCCTTTCTGATTTGTACAAAAATATCAGTTAGGTGCCCTTTTGAGCTGTAATAGCAAGATGATCTGATAAACAGGAATTGAACCAAAACTTTGTGTATATTAGATCTGAGTCACAATAAAAACCAGAAGGAAGTATCTTTAGAAGTGGATTTTCAGGGAAACATCATAGGATTGACTTTCAGGCTTTGGGGTACTTCCATTTAAATATGCATAAATTGTTTTCTCTTGGTATTTTGTGGATTTGGTTGGTGTTTTTTTGTTTGTTTGTTTGCTTGTTTTGGTTTGCAGTGTTTGGGGGTTTTGTTTTGTTTTTGTTTTTTGTTTTGTTCGTAGGTTTTGTTTCATTTTGATTTTTTTTTTCCTTCTGAGCAGCAAGCTCTCTGGTTTGCAAATGGTAGTTTAAATCAGTTGTGATAATCTCTTCATTTTCCTTTCATTCCCCTTCCATCCTATTTTCTTGGCATTTCACCATTTTCCATCTTCTTCCCTTGTGACTTTGCTGGGTGTGGTTGGGTGCTCAGACCTCCCGGACTGACCATTAAGAGTCAGAGCATCTGACACAGACTTTATGGATAAAGGTGCAGCCCTTCATCACTTCTCACCTGCTGGACCAATTGAGAAGCAGTGACGCTGACAGAGGACTCCAGTAATAATTAATAACAACAGTGCTGGCAAACACAACACTGTTCTAATATTCATATGTATTTGTAGAATAAACAATGGCTAGACATAATATGTGAATTCTCTGTACACACAGTTTCTCTCAAGGAATAACTTTTTATTCTTGGCAGTTTCTCTCAACTGATCATTATTAAAAATCAGCATTTGTTTACAGTTTAAAATAGGGACTCAGAATGCAGGGATTTCTGATGCAAATATATAAGCGTATATAGACTTATGCTCTTTTTTTTCTTTTCTTTGCTCCTTTATTTAGCTTTCAAAAAGAACTTCTACTTTTACTGCTTCTCTGTTGGACTCCTCATTAGCTGATGATTCAGTTAAACTAGGTTCTATTTTTTTTTAACCATCTGCAAAGTTACCCGCACATTATGTAAGCTACATATAAAAGGATAACTTCTGAAAAGTAGATGTTATCAACATGTAGTAAGCACACACTGAATAAATGAAAATCTAAAAAACCTCAGGTCTACTCTAGACTTAGTAACCATTTTCATGCAAATACCTTTTCAGAAGAACTTCAAGATTAATACAAATTATGCTTTCTATACTTCGTAGTTTCAAATTTCTATCAAGCGAAAAGATCTTGGGCTTCAACTCAAGTCCTGTTTGCTCCTCTTGTGATACTGAGGCCTGACTGAGTGTTGAACAAAACCTTTTCTTTGTGTGGTTTTTTTCCGCTCATCCCTTTACTCTGCTATGTAATAGAATTCTAAGACTTTGGATACTGAAAGTAATAATTTTTGATCCTATAAACCCTTCTCCATTTTCTCATACACACATGTGCACACACTCTTCTAAGAAGTTTGTAACATTTACGCACATCTATGGATGCTCTTTCTCGTATTAAAATCTTCTATAAAGGGAAATAATGTACTCCATGGAGATGACATAATAGTTTTATTTTTAAAAAAGATACTTTAAATGAAAATAATTATTGATTAATTCTAATAATGAAAATGGCTAATCGTGCAAATTTGTTTCACCTTCTATGCCTTCTTTTCTTCAAAAGGATCTACAGTTCAACTGATATTTTTTAGGATCTGGTTTTCAGTAAGAAGTGTTTGGAAGGGAGGCTGATTAGCTGTGACTGTTCTCAAACTGAAGATACTTAGATGCTTTTCTAATATATTTATTAACATTGAAATGTCAGATTTAAAAACCTTTTACATTTGATCTGGATTTGAATTGGGCATCTCTGTCCCTGCATCCTAGGCATGTTCCAGAAAATGCATCTTTAGATGTAGTCCTGAATTTGCATTAGTGGATATTGTTTTGTTTCTGTGAACTTGGGAACCCCTCTAAAGCTTGTTTTCTGGGAAAGAGACATTAGGCCATTTTCCTTCTCCTCCTCTTTTCTCATAATACAGGAAGAAAGAACTATTTCAATAAAACGGAGTTCAGCAAATATTTAACTGACAACAGCATTTATTTTGGATTTTACATTGTTGAACTCTCCAATGCCACATGTTTTTAAGGTCTGCATTTTCAGAAAAAATAAGGAAAGGATTAGATATTTGTATTTTAGTGGAGTGTAGGGAAGATGGGTTAAGCACCAGAGGGAATTCACTGCTCCAGTGCACAAGTCAGTTTTCAGCTCAAATGCATTGGGAACAGGATTTAGATGTGGTTTTGTTTACTCTGTAATTGTCTTTTGTGCTTTATTTTTTTCCTCCATGTTCTTTTGAAATGTCTTACTACTGGGGACTAAATTCTAGACTCAGTGGACAGCTGGTTGATCCATGATGATGATTGCTGTGTTTATATTTGCTCTGTCCTCCCTGTTTGTTCTCCTACTACCTTCAATGGATTATGTGATTTTTAGAAGCTTTTAAAATATTTTGGCTGGACCCAAATGCACACACTTCACACAGTAAGAAAAACATAAGGAAACTTTCAAACAAACAAAAACACCTCCCAAAGCTCATTGTCTTCCTTAGAGAACTACAGGGGTTTTGGAGTTGAGTCAAAGTGCTGATGACCAATTAATTTAAAGCCTATAAATTAGTAGAAAAACAAAATGATAAGGAATTATACTTGGGTGAGCAGGGCCCAGCATTTGTTCTTTTTGTTTTATGTTATTTGTCTCTGGATTCAGAGTTCCAGGTCAGAGGATCTACCAGTCTTGGCCTGCTATCAAGTTGCTTATTAACTTTCATCAGATTATGTCTACATTGATCCCAGTAATCTGTCTTTGAATGAAACACATTCTGAAGTTCTGGAAACATCAATAGACAGAAAATCTGCGATTTCCACTGATGGGCAGTGACTGTGGGAATTCAGCCTCCATGTCAAAAGCAGATGCCAGCTTCTCTCTGGGTTTTGGAAACTGGCTTCAGTTTCTAGCCATTAGGTTTGATGATGCCCTTTTCTGTGTTTTTGAAACACCCATGATACCCAGTGTTTTTCTGTGCAGATTTAATTAGATGATGCAGTTAAGTCTGTTCTATGAACTGTCTGTCAATCTAAGTAGAGCTCTTCAAGCATCTGCCTGTATAATGGCATCTTCTGTCATGAATTTTGACTTGGTGGTGGTTTCTAAACCCTTTCCTACCTTTTAGTTTGTCTCTAATGGCAGCAAAATATGCCACAGCAATGGCCTATATGCTGAAGTGCTGTGGATAAAGACGGGCTGAAGAGACAGTGACTTGTAGAAACACTATTTCAGGTTTGTACATCCAACTTCAAATTAGCTTTTGCTGGTAGCAGTCAGTTCCTGTTGAGGTGCTGATCCTTTAAGGTTCCGAAATGGTTTCAGAGTCTAGATAGGTGATTAGACAAAATAACATGCAGATATCTTTATATATTGCCCCCCCCCTCTTTTTTTTTCCATAGGAGTGCTTAGCTGGAAGTGACTTACAGTGAATGCAGAAGTACATGTCTGTGAATGTAGACCATATTGGAAACAGAGATTTACTGTCCCGAAGTGTAATGCTTACTCAGCCATCTGATGAGATTTGAGCACTAAACAGTTTGAGAGGGATGCATAAAGCTGTTTTATTACAAGATGCTGTTATGAATTGTAGCAGCTTTCCTTATGCTATGCTACTGTTGCCAAACAAGTTGCATGAATGTAAGCAGTTTTATTTGTAATTACTTGCTTACATTTCCTTAGAATAGTTGGGTTATAGCTGTTTGTGATTCCTGCTCCTCTGCTGGTGGCAATCCCTACATCCTGTTTAATTCAGAATGAAAAGGTATCTTTTTAAAGCTGTTTGGGGAAAAGCCTCTCTGAGGAATGCTGCTGCTAATGTGTGAGGTGGAGTGGGGCTCAGATGTTTGTGTGTGTGGTAGAACCTTGCTAAAAAGGATGGAGAAAGCTCAAAAAAACAGTTGGTTGTTTCTTCATAATGCAGTGAAAAGCAAAGAGATTTCATTTTAGCTGAATTTAAGCAAGTCCAAATAGTAGAGAAATAAATCACTCCCTAAAGAAATATTATGGAAAATACAGTAGTTAAGACCTATACTGTTTTCTAAACGTCAGTCAAAACCTGGATGTTACAAACTGAATTTAACGCTTGAAACTGTTCTTGACAGAGCAATGATAGCAATTCCTGTTGTCTTGCTTATGTGTAGCTACAGTTGCTTTTGATGATGCTGCTGAACTCTGTTTTCCTTATGACAATCACTACTTTAAGAAAGATACTTGTTTGAAGTAGATTGCAAGAGAAGAACAGTTCGATCATCAGTGCTGAAATGTCTCTTCATTGTAGTTTGTCCAGTGTAATTTTGAATGTCAAGTCTTGATCTTCTGTTGATTGCTATGGAAGATTCTTCCTCCACTTAAAAAAAAATTTACTTGGAAGATCTTACCAATATCTATCTGTTTTATTCTTAGCATTGCTCCTTCTATGCAAGTTCTGAGCCCAGGTATGCCTTGCCAATCCTAGAATTGTTAGACATCTTTTAGCTACGTATCCATCACTCTCATATTCCTTCTTTCCTTATCACCTCATTTCTCCACTCTTAAGTTTGGAATCTTGGTAGTTGCTGTCTGCCATGTTTCTTCTCTTGGCATGTTATTCCAATGTCTTCATATGTCACCTAAACCTCATGGAAATTTTCCTGTACAGTGGGTTGACACTGAGCAGTGCAGCTGAGGGATTTTGGTTTGGCAGTTCCACCAGCACTTGTAGAATATAAACAAATGTCTAACGTTAAGGAAATTTGAACAGCTGGCTAACATCAGCTGTGTTTTTGCCACTATTCCACGTGAAAAAGATAAAATAGCAGGTGGTCAGTTTTTACCTAGAAGTGAGCAAGTTGTCTGCTGTCTGTGGAAACAAGTTGAAATTTTGATTATGAAATTGATATTCATAATCGTATTTGATTATATGCAATGGTAAAGGCTCAGTTGCAGGATGACTCAGTTCAGTACAACTTTGTATTCTCAAATACATTAATCAAATCCATTTGTTTAAATATTGAAGTAAAAATTATCAGTATTTTAGGTTTTGCTACTTAGGCCAGAAGCAATGTTAGTCAGATAATTAAAAAAAAAGACCATCATGTAGGAAAAATTGCTTAAGTGTTATTCCTTCAAGCAAATGGCCACTCTGTGGTAGCTGGTCTAGAACTGTATACTCACTTTTTAAAATTACTTTCAGTAGAGTACTGTATTTTAAGGATGGCAGTTTAAGATGGCATATTAAATATTATAAATATAATATTAATATTTCACATTACATAGTTAGAGTACCAAAAAAACTTTTTATAGATGGTAGTCAATTTGCTTTCAATGCAATATCTGATTTTCTTTTGAAGTTTTTCTGTCCCTAAGATAGGCATTTGAATGATATTGAAGAAAAGCTAAAATGGTACTTAGTCTCTGTGGGGAAAGTATTACCTTTGACTAAAATTATTAACAATGTGCTAAAAGTTTACTACCTCAAAAGTGATTATGTGGACTTCATTCTTGCGTAGGTAATCTTACCAAAGAGTTAGAGAGGCGGAAAGAGTAGTATTAGTCACGTAGTTTCTCTTTTTGGGGGGTTGGGTTTTAGTTTCTAGCGTGTCTGCTAAACTTGCTGCAAATATATTCTGACACTAATAATAAAGTCATTACAGCAAATAAAATGTTGTGTGTAGCTAGGCAATTAAGTGTGTATGCTCTTATTAAGTTCATTTCTAAATTCTTACAAAAATAAAACTCGTAAGGCTTTGTTGTCAGTATGTGCTTCAAGCACTGAAATTATAAAGTAGATGGTTAATAATATGAGGAATGATATATCACAGCTGTAATGCTATTTCTTCCAAAGTTAATGAATACTTACAATTTTCATAATGAAAAATTAAAATAAGGTTAAAGTGGTTTATAAGACTGCCTACAGATCCAGCAGAAGTCTAATTAGAAGAAAGAACATTAAATTTGAGGGACTTGGAAATATATATTACCTAGTATTATATATGGACTAAAATCCTGCACTTGTATTTAGGATTGTTCAAATGTGGACGATTCAACCAGAACACAGCACAGAAAAATGAAATGTTATTTGCTCTCTGAAATCACTGTGTACACAACAGATTGTGGGTTTAGATGTCTTCAGCACTTCAGTTATGTGAGTCTCTCTTGTTGACTCAGTGCAACAATCTCTCATCTGTATTTGCCTGTTTCTTTACCATTTCTGAAGTAAAATGAACCTTTGTGCTTGTTTTTCCTATTAACAAAGCGTAATGAAGCTTTTGTTACTGTGCCTTGGCAGTTCTGGGGCAGCTGCCACAAAGCAACGAGGTACTGGTTTGAGGTCTCTTTGAAAGACACCACTGCCCACAGCTGTTTGGTTTTGAGAGATGGTGCCGCACAGGTGAGGCTCAGCTGCATTTTTAGAATTCACCCTCAAAGAAAACCTTGAACTTCCATGGTGATGTTCGGCTTCAGAGCACAAAGAGCTGCTGTGCCGTGTTGCGTGTTCCCGTGTCGGGGCAGGGGTGGGGAGTGTGAGGCACTGCTGGAAGAGGGGAAACTGCCTTCTCTTCCCACAGATGTTTGCCCAGGCGGGAGCTGGGGAGGCTGAGAACACAGAAACTGAGATGAGGATTGTGCTACTGCACTTCCCTGAACTTGTTTTTCTGTTTTTTGTAATGCAGAATGACTGTAATTGAGAGTGTATTTGGAATAAGTTGCCTTTGTGGTTATCAAATATGTCAGCTTTGCTTTTTATGTTTATATGTTGGGTTTGTAACTCTTGTAAGCTGTTATTGCACGACAGACTCCTTCATCTTAATTTCAGTCTCTTAAATTCGTCTTCTTCCTTCATTTTTTTGACAGCATAACAATGTTACGCCTTGATCCCAGTGTATCCATCCCACCAGAGGTTTGCTGTATGGTGTTTTTTGTGGCCATCACTACACTAGGAGAACAGTCCTTGTTAACAAAATTCCTCTGAAGTATTGTTTTAGAGTGGATTTTTTGTTGATCTCTCTCTTTTCTCATTATGTCTACAGCTTGCAAAAGCATGATGGAATAGAATGTATGTAGATTTTCTCTCCCAATATCTTTTTACTCCTGAGGATTTTAGTATCCAGTTTAAGGAAATGTATACCAAAAGTGTTTCAGAAGTGTGGCAACTTATCCTCTTAACCGTACAGATGTGATATTTATAAAACAGAAACTTTGGCATGTCAAAACATGGTGATGATCTGTAGAATAAGAGGGCAAAGAACTTGGAATAAATAGAATGACTTGACAGAATAAAGAAACCTGAAATTAAGAGGTGATTTTTACAGTTATAATACTGTGTTGTAAGATATACAAATATTGATTAAGAGTACTGATTCAGTTATTGAATCTAAAGTATCCGTTTGCTCAGCTGTGGAGTAGTGAAGAATAGGGATTTAATTTAGATTCAATTTTTTTCCTGAAAATTATGATTTTTCTTATCATATCATGGTTTTGAATTCTAATTTAATTTAAATTTAATTTAAATTATTTTAATTACCCCAGCATAATGTTTTTTGTATCCTCATTGTTTAAGCTATAGTTGGAGCAGGTGAAGTTGATAATCCTTTTCATAGAATGGTTTGGGTTGGAGGAGACATTAAAACCATCTCGTTCCAAGCCCCCTGCCATGGGCAGCACACTGGGTTGCTCAGACTCCATCCAACCTGGCCTTGGAAATTTCCATGGAAGGGAACCACAGCTTCCCTTGGCAACCTTTCTATTTAGGTAAGAAGAGGGAGTGACCATTCCAGATAGTAGAGAAAATACAGTTCTTAGTGTATTTGCCAGGCATGGGAAAGACTTGTTTACTTGTGTTTGCACCAGGGATGTACAAACAAATAAATGGCTCAAACTGATAGAGATTTACCTTAGACCCTTTTCAGGTGATGAAAATTATGTGCTGCAAGAGAGGAGTTACGGTCGCATATCAAAAAATGCTGTTACAGAAATGCACAGTAACTTTCCACAAATGATTGAATAAATTAAGCCCCTGGATGTGTTTATGGTACTGTTTTCAAAACAGAAATTAAAATTTATGTCTCTGGAGGTCATATGACTACTTACCAAGGAAACAGACTCAAAGTTATTGGTAGCATCAGTGAATACCAAATATGCTTTTTTAAAAATAAGATGTATTGTACCTCGTATGCTTACTACATTTAGTCCAGCAGTATAATTTACTTAATGCTCTGCAATATTCCTGAAAAAAAAAAAGCCAAATTGTTTGGCTTGAATTCATCTTGTTCATATGTAATAAGATGACTAAAGTAAGTACTTCATTTATTGTTTGCTCTTGTAAGAGAGTGCCTTACAGAGATGATGCATCTCAAAGGCCTTTATCACTTCATCTTTCAAGACGGAGGGTGAAGTTGAGCTAAACCTCTGCACAAACTTTACCTTCCTACAGCCTTTTTACTGAAAGGTATTTTTCTGTAGTCAGCAGCTCCAAGAACAGAGTTCTGTGGTTTGGTCCTGCACTTGGTCTTCAGCAGCCACAAACCTCCCTGTGAAAGAAACAAAGGAAATATTTTAGCAGGGTGAGCAGCTAAAGGAAGAAGTAGACCCTGTTGCATAAGAGGGCAAAGTGTGATTTCTTATCATTTAACTTCCTCCTGTTGCAATTACAAACATTCTTGTACGGACTATCTTAAATTTCTTATGACTCCAGGTTGTAAATTAACATATGGCATAATCTGAAATGCAGATGAGGGGAGAGAGGGCACTTGTGGAAAGTGGCTTCTTGTCTTACTGTCAAGGAGACTGTTATGCTTGAAGTTTTATATTTCTGCTGAAATCCATAGATATTTTTGGATATGCAGGTGGTAGAGTGTGTCTGTCAAATTTTCTGTGTTTTTTTTCTCTCAATGAATTCTTTGCAAGAATCTTGGCAAAATATTTTGAATGTATTTGTGGTTTTTTTTCCTTTTATTTCTCTATATTCATTATTCAATTACATGATTTTTTTCTGATTTTCTTATCTCAGTGGTCTCTCCTTAAAGACTTCTAACCTGTGCAGAATGATACTGGTAAATAAAGACTTGTAAAATCACAGAAAAAAAATAAATCTAGTGAATTGAATGGAAGTGACAGTATCTTCTGTTTTGCAAGGGCAAAGTAAATTTTGAGGTGTGAGGATTGACATGGAAGAGAGTTACTGAGATAAAGAGAAGATGAACAAGGCTGGTCAGGAACAGTGCTGAAAGAGGCTAAAGAAAAAAGGTGTCACTGTGGGCTTTAGGGTGCCAATTCTGGGCAGAAGAGCAAGAGAAGAGAGCATTGCCAGAACTTTAGGCATGAGCTCTAAATTAATATAATACTGAGATACAAAAGAAAGGATACCGAGGTACCTGAGTTTATTGGAGGCAGAGTCAGTGTGTGGTGCTTTATTCATTGCTTAGACTGTGCTGTACACACCAGACAGTGTTTGCACGGCCCTGGATGGATTTGGAATTGTGCTTGTGGTGTCATCTTTCCTCACCTAAATTTTCTTTTTTTCCCCACAGTCTGTATTTGTCATGTGTGTGACTGAACTTCGAAAGACTGGAGCTTGAAGTGCTATGCTGATGCAGGGCCTACTGACTATTTTAATTATTTTTCCTTGTAATAATTAACCCTTAATAATTAATGGGTTATATATATGTACCAGCCATGGTACATCTGAGTTCTCACTAAAAAGCTGTCACTTTATTTTTTAGCATTTTCATTATGACATCATTAATTCTTGTTTACAATGATTTTGGGTCTGTTTGGCCACAACTGCTTCCCATGGATTTGGATTCTCTCCTCACTTTACAGTTCTCCGGTGTTGGGGCTGTGTTAAAGCAAATGTCGTTTTCCTAATGGGAAGTGAAATTTCACGTCAGCAGGACAAGCACGTGCTGAGCTTGGCTTTATTTCTTCCATAAGAATGTAATGTTTTATTCTTTTAGATAGTGTCGTATATATACATACCACAGTTTTATGTATATAATTGCATTTTCTGTTTATTTGATATAGACATCATTCTTACCTTCAGAAAGCAACTGTTATTGTATTTTCTGACAATGAGCATTTATTTACTGAGAAAATAATTTTTACTTTCAGAGTTTTTCTATTAGAAAGGAAGAAAAGCAAACTGATTATTATGAACTATAAAATTATTCAGTACTGAATACCAGTAGATAATCCAGGGCACTTTAAGATGCAGTTCTTTTTTCATTTATTTAACAGGCCTCTAAATGATAATGAACTTGTCTTGATGTGCATGTTAATTTGTGGTGAAAGGTGGTAAATGAGAAGTTACCCGAGATTTAAAGTCTGAGAAAAACAACTTGAAATGCTTCTGCTTTATCTTTTATGTAGCTAAAAATGATATAAAATGGAAGAAGACAGAGGTGAAATGCTTGAGAGTGAATAATGTATTGATTTTAAGTAATTCATATGTTTTTTTTCCTGGAGAGAACAAAAGCTAAGATTATATATGTCATTCTGATGTACCAAATCCTATTTAAATAATTGATATGTTTGGATTTTGTTATTTTTTTGTCTTACTCTAACTCACATATTACACCAGTGGGATAAATTATGTTGGTTCATTCCCATTTTACAGACAAAGTGCATGAGAAAAAAGATTAAGTGAGTTGCTCAGGGGCATGAATAACATTGTGAGCTGAAAAAGGCAAAAAAATCTTTGCACTTAGATTAGTAATCCATTTTTATTTTTATTAGCTAATATTTCCACTGTTGGTTTTTTCCTTCCCTTTCTATTGTCTGTGTAGCATGTATTCTTAACTAATCAGAAATTATTTTACAAGCTTCTCTGATTAGTGAAACTTCAAGCCATCCATCACAACGGAGAGTTCCACTTCAGTTAATTCCATGTGTCTTGTTTCCGTCTAATTTTCTGGTGTTTCTGGAAAACACATATTGCCTTTATCTATCACAAAAACATAATAATAATTTAGAAAAATAAAGATTAGAGTGCCATATTTGTTGTTACAAAATAGAATTAAAAAATACGAAGGTGAAGTCAAAGACATGCTTTTCCTGGGTTTTATTAACATAGGAATTACTCCTGTTCAAGCAGTTTGACAGCTTTATTAATATAATTTATTTAATAAAGATGTCTGAAACTGCTGGATTGGGGAGAACAAAAGACAGTCAAAGAAATGAGAAAGGTAGGCATCAAGGGACACAATAGTGGAGGCTCAATGAGGGCTCTCAAACATTAGATATGAGTTGTGAAATAAATGGGAGAAGGGAAAAAGAGAAAATATGAGCTGAATTTGCGAAAATGTTTAGGAGTGAGTCATCTAACTCTGACTTATAAGTGTGCATAATGTCTTAGAAGTCAGTGATAACCCTGTCTTTCATTGTGAATCCAGGCTTATTATCTCCCTAGGGTGACTCCTAGAAAAATATCCAAAGTACTTGACTGAGCATGTTTGTAGACTTTGCCTTGTTGGCTAAACCCAGGATTCCCTATGGAGGATCTTTTCCAGAAACAGAATTTTGTATTGGTTCTCTGAGTGTTACTCTGAAAATTGACCACAGTCTTCATGACAGTGGCACTCTTTCACTTGCGAGTGTCCTGTGGTGCCAGATCTAATAAGAAATCAGTTTTCCATTGGGAAAAGGCCAGGGGTGAAGTGCAGCCCCTGAGCAGCGCATGGATCTCCTTGTTTCATGAGGAAAGAAAATGTTTACCGTGGCATGCATATGGCCCCCTTCACACTGGGAAGGTCTGGCACAAGATTTGCAGCCACTCTTGGTCTGTGTCAGAGGAATTTTTGTCGTAATAGTCAATGACTTCCTTCATGGTTGAAGTGCACAAGAAAAAATGTGTTTGGAGCGTGCTGTTGTGGTCACTTGATTCTTTCTAATACTGTTATTGGTAACAACTTAGATTGCTTGTACCAATATAATTTGCAGTCCCATGAGCAACTTTTATAGTGTTTAGCAAAAGAATGGATTATCTAAGTCTTCTAGATGGGCTAATTCAGATTATACTATCCTTCTAAGCACTGTAAATCTTTCATTACATTAATTAAGAAACCTGAAACAAGATGATTTTCTGGTTTTCTGAATTCAGGGTACATCTCCCTGTCAAAAATAAATATTCCTTTTAGAAAATTATGGAGCCAACCTTGATTTAAAACACAAAGTGAAAATACAGGGTTTGACTTTGTTTTTGTCCTTTGGTCAATAATCCTTCTCTCTTCTAATCTGTTACATGGAGGGTAATGGTAGGAATCTCTTCTCTGTGTGATGCTTCAGTATATTCACAAAGCATGATGCAGCTAAAAGAAGGGCTAAATATGCATGTAGGGATTATATGTGTGGTGGCCAGCCTGATCTGGCTGTGGAGAGGAGTTTCCTTATCCATCCTTTTATACTGAGAAAGCAAGAAAATAGGAGTTATCCTCAGGTAACTTTTCAGCACAGGATAAAATCTTTAGAATTTATGTAACTTTAGAAAAAATGCATGCAAGAAGTATTTTAAATTCCAAGTAATTTGAAGTGTTCATGATTAAACAAAACAACCCCATTCATACATAATCCGATTAATTTAAAAATATGTTCATGAAAGTCGAAACATTTTATGTGGAGACAGTGCTTGTAATTATCAGTGCCACCAAGAATATTAAAGTATAGGTGTATCTAAATGAAGACACTGAGAAAAAAAAAAATCATAGGGGTTTAAAATAGTAGTTAAACTGCATTAATTCACTTTGTGGACACTCTATTCATTATTTTAGTGACCTTTCTTCAGTTTCATTAGTTCATTTCTGGAAGCCATTGCATCAAAATAAAGCTATTACATTTCTAAAAATCAGTGTATGTATAGGTATACTTAGTAGTTTAATCTTCACTTTTTAACTTTTTGGGTTTTGTGCAGTTAAACTCTAACCCAGACACATTCATACAGATAATTCAGGTTTATAAAGATCCCAGCTGTCAAGCATTCCAAGGCAGCAATTCCATGCCCACGTTCCCAACAGAAGTCAAGTTCCCATTCCCATGTAACAATCATGGCTGCAAATGATATTCAGCTACAGAATTGGTCTGGTGTCACAGGATGAGGGGGCAAATATTTGTCAGGTGCTTGCAAATAATAAGGAAGTGTGTTCTGAGTAACTAAATGTCCAATAAGTAATCACTTTAATGGCAGTGGTCTATGAAGGGGATATGTTCTGACACATATTATGTGACTTTTGATGATGATTTTTTTTTTTTCCTATTCAGAATATATATTACAAAACCAAGGAATCTAAGTCAGGGTTCTTTGTCACACCCATTGTAATTTACTGTTAATTTCTCTTCTAGCTAAAAAAAAAAGCTTCTCACTCTTTCAGTTTGGAGGTGCCATTAACAAATTTAAGCCCAAGGGTCACTGCCTGTTTTCAATTCTTGTACATAAAGCAGTCAAGGCATATCTAATCCAGTCCTACATCAGTTAGAACTTTTGTGTAATACAGTTGGAGGTTCACAGCAGCCGTTAGCTTGTTCTTCCCTAGCCAGGGAAGGTCAGGCTGTCACAGGAGGGTGCAGAAGTCAAGTTTATGGTTTAATACTGACCACCCTCCCTTTTCTGTCTTGAGCCATCCCCTTCATGCTATGTGATATCATATAAGTGGTATGTTGTGGCTCATGTTTTATGTTTCTGCTGAACTGGACCAAGAGACTGGAATTATGTAGCCACTTTTTTCCAGCGTTCCTTTTGCTGGAATTGTGTTTTCCTTGTGCTTACAGTTTTTTGATGCACAGGGCAAGGGCTGTTTCAGTCCTGATGAATGTGATGTAGCTGTTCACAAAGTGACTGTTTCTACCCCATGCTGCCTTTAAAATGGATGCATAACGTGCTGCTGGTTCGGAATTTAGCCGAAATGTGACCTTTGAGTAATGGTTAATCTGAGTAAAAATTAATCTCATGGATATTTTTTCATACCAGGGTTTCTTTTAATTCTAAAGCAGGAGGGAAGGTTTACACAGTGCTTGGTCTTTCCTCCCCCACTTGCAAGGATTGCAGGTTAAATGGGAAGGGAGCCAAGTCCCAGTTTCATGTCCTTGCAATTTCAGCTGGACTATTCCTGTCAGGTTACAGCAGATATTGTCATACGTAAATGGATTCAAATCAAATAGAAATTACTTTAGATTTTTTTTTTATATGGGTGTAATTCACAAAGATGAGTCCCTATAAAATCCTATTAAATTCTGAAGTCTTTTTTTTCACATATACTGATACAGAGAGCGCTATAAGCCTTCATTTTTTTTTTGCAATGGAAAAATATTTGGGGAGATAAAACCGTAAGCTATAACTGATCAAATGCTGGCAGATGAATATTTTGTTTCCTAGTTGATTCACCTCACTGTCCTTTCTTTAGGCTTGAGAAGTCACTTAGAGGTGGCTTGAGAGTAGAATATGGCTCATTGATAGGGAGGATTTTGTGGAATTTATGGTGGGAAACTGAAAATGTGTTTCAACAAGTGAGAAAAAACAAGAGGAGTAAGGAGAGGAGACTGAGGTGTGGGAGCAAATGTGTTTTTGCTTGGGTCCATCCAACCGTTAATAAGCTCAGATTTGAGTCCTGCTGGACTTTAATTAATAGCCCTCTTCTGGGAAATATAGACTCACTAAACCAGTGGTAAGGAATTCCAAAGAAAAAGAGCTAATCTGACAAGTATTACCTCTACAGGCATACAGAGAAATAAATGCTTTGTTGTAAGAAATACACTGTAACTGATCTGTGACTTTCCTTGCTAAAGCAGCAGCCTAGGGAGGTTATTTTTGACTCTCAAAATGAATGCTGTACTATCATTGCTGCACACTGTGCTGCAGCTCACAAGACTTGTTTCCTAATGTAACTTTACCCATAGAAGAAGTGGAGTAAGCTATTCTTGAAGTTAGCTTCATGGAATGAAACAGCTATCGTGATCTGGAATTTCATAGTGTTACCAGGGTTTACCTATAGTAGGAAAAAAATCAGAATACTTGGTAATTTCATCTTGATGAAATCTCTACCACTGAAGCTTGGCTAGTAAACACATAATACTTTATTTTTTGTAACTGAAGATAGTGTTCTGGTTGCCTGGCTTTACAGCTAAAGTAAGGCAGGACTCTGGGTAGGCTATATTGACTACAACTGTATCATGCAAATGAGATGAGGGAAATTTTACCCCTATATGCTTATTCTTTTACAATACCTTTAAAATTCTTTTAAGAGGAGCACAGATTGAATTTATTCTGTTAAGAAATTGCGTGATATATTTTCTCTTTGTGCTTTCTTTTTGCAGAATATTTTCCCTGTGCTTTTTCATATTTAGAACATGTCTGAGTTGGAAATGGAAGCCTAAAGGTTTTTCTGACAAATTGCTGAGGTCTATTAATTTGTATGGTTCGTTTGTGCTCTCCATAGTCAAGCTGAATTTGCTGGTGCATACTTTGGTTGTGTCGGAAATGCAGTTCTATTTTAAAGTGATATCTAGTCCCTGTAATATTTTTTTCTATCAGTGTCAATGTATTTGGAAGACTGAGTCCCTGTAAGGTTGAAAAGAGTCACTTCAGGAAATAAAAATAAATTGTATGTGAGGAGTTTGTGAAGAGAAGCTTCAGTGGCTGGTGAAGGCTCTTACAGGAGTAGTGAGGGAAGGAGAGGAGCTGTTTAATGCCAACTCTTCCTGTAGCCTGTCAATTTATTCATGCAGTGGACCTTGCAAGCCCAATCCACAGATGCTATTTTCTGCTCCTTACTGAATAAAACTCAGTGCTGGGTCCTGAGTGTAAAGATTAATTAGTCAGTGAGTGTTAAAGGTCTGTTAAAGCCATTATGGTGTGTGTCCACAGAGACAAATAGGGGCTATAAAACACTGTGTTTGAAACCTAATTTTACATGTGTATTTTTCATTAATAATAATGATGGTAGTAATAATTATGGTCTTTTCATTCTGAAAGCTCTCCAAGGACTAAATGCATAGTGCAGTGCATACTGTGTAGGAAGGATCATGCTTTCCATCACTGAAGTGCAGGCTGTCAGAAGGCAGCCTTCGAGTGATGTGGAGCTCAGGTTGTTGTTGGCCATTGCTCAGAGAGCTGTGCAGTGCAGGTCCTCCAAAGAAGCTTCTTGTGTCCGAAACAAATTGTTGCCTGAGCTGAGGGGCTAGAATATGTATGTCACTGTTGAAAGTGGCAATCAAAGAAATGTATACAGTTATCTATATTCTACTTTTTGGTTTTTTTTTTTGGTTTGACTTCAAAAAACCTTCCATTTGGTTGCCAGCTTTCAAATAAGCTTAAACTTACAACATTGTTGAATGCTTGACTTTTTATCAGAAATTTTTAGCTACGTTAATAATTTTTAGCAATTGGCATAAATGGGAAGAATTTGTAAATTATAAGCATATGCATGAGTTGAAAATACACTTGCTCATTTCTCCGGACTAAGCTGCAACTGTTCTGTGTGCACTGAAAATGAACGTCAGCATTACCAGCACTTTCAAAAGTTCCCTTTGCATATTTTTCAGAGTTCTGTGGGGTTTAGTGGAATTTTTTGTGTATATTTTTGGTTTTTGGAAAACTGGTGAAGCTTAAGGCAACTCAGATGAGTGAACTATCAGATAGGGCCTATCTCTTACACTTATAACTGTTCCAGCATGCAAAGCTAGAATTGATTATAATACTTGTAAAGATATTCCTCCTTTTCTCAGAATGAGACTTAAGCAGGGAAGGAAGCTATTATAGATGCTCCCAAAATTTAGATTCGTTTACCCCGTTCTGTCCAGCTATGGGGTACTTGTCTGATTAACACAACCCTAATTTACAAATCTGACTATATGTGTGTATATATATATATACATATATATATTTTCTATCTGGTTACAAATGAAGAAAATTGCCAACATGATTGGAAGGGAACTTCCTGTTCTAGTTTGGACACTTGCTTTGTACAGTGTTTTCATCACAGTGCCATCACTTGGTGTCAGAAGATGCCAAGATCTGAAATACAGAAGGAAAAAAAGATGGCATTTTTCATGTAAAAGCAATGGACTGTCAGGTCAGATTCCCATTGTTTTTGTCAGGATGCTTTCCAGACTCCTTGTTACGCACTGACATCTTAGACAATTTAAAATATGTGTTGTTTCTGTCCAGCAATGGAGGGAAGAACTTGCATACAGCAGTGTTTGCAAAAGTGTTCCGAGGTTTCTTCCTCTCTTTGAGGTTGTCTAACTCCTGCAGTGTTTAAGGGAAGTCTTGTTCCTTCAGGGGAACAGTAAGCTGTTGTTTCAGCTGTTGTGTTGATGTCAAACCTGGGAAGCACAGAAAAGAAATGGAAAGATGTTGATTTGTTGAACAGGCTTCCAGCACAAAGATGACTGAATAAAAATGGATAGAGTTGATGAAATTAGTAAATTTGTGGACGACACTAAGCTGGCAATGTGTCGATCTGTTGAAAGGTAGGAGAACTCTGCAGAGAGACCTGAAACGGTTGGATGGATGGGCAGAGTCCGATAGGATGAAGTTGAATAAGTCTAAGTGCCGAGTCCTACATTTTGGTCACAATAACCCCCTGCAACGCTATAAGCTGGGGACAGAGTGGCTGGACAGTGCCCAGGCAGAAAGGGTCTGGGGGTACTGGTCGACAGCCGACTGAACATGAGCCAGCAATGTGCCCTGGTGGCCAGGAAGGCCAACGGCATCCTGGCCTGTACCAAAAACAGTGTGGCCAGCAGGACCAGGGAAGTCATTCTTCCCCTGTACTCGGCACTGGTGAGGCCGCACCTCGAGTGCTGTGTCCAGTTCTGGGCCCCTCAGTTCAGGAAGGACGTTGAGACCTTGAGCGTGTGCAGAGGAGGGCGANCACAAGCCCTATGAGGAACGGCTGAGGGAGCTGGGGTTGTTTAGCCTGGAGAAAAGGAAACTCAGAGGTGACCTTATCGCTCTCTACAACTTCCTGAAAGGTGGTTGTAGTCAGGTGGGGGTTGGTCTCTTTCTCCAGGCAGCAACTGTCAGAACAAGAGGACACAGTCTTAGGCTGCGCCAAGGGAAATATAGGTTGGATATTAGGAAAAAGATTTTCATGGAAAGAATGGTGAAGTACTGGAATTGTCTGCCCAGGGAGGTGGTGGAATCATCGTCCCTGGATGTGTTTAAAAAAAGATTGGATGTGGCACTCAGTGTCATGGTTTAGTTGAGTTGTTAGGGAATGGGTTGGACTCAATGATCTTGGAGGTCTCTTCCAGCCTGGTGATTCTATGTGTGATTCTGTGATGATTGTTTTAGTGTCTATGTTACATGAAACTATGGTGCAGCAAGAAAAGGTTATTCTTGGAGAGAAGTTGAAGAGGGAAAAAGAAACAGCAACTTACTGGCCCTTGCCAGATTTCTAACTACAGTTGATAGATAACCAGTTATGTTTTGGAACCTCCATGGACAGTCATTCTAGAGGCTTCAAGAATTTAGCACTCTCGCCAAAGAAATTGCATTAATCACTCACTGTAGCAATGTGTTTATATTAGCCAGTGAATGAATGAAGTCAGAGGGCTAATAGATCTAGTGAGCAAAGCACTTGCCGTTCAGCTGCAGGTCAAGCAGCAATTGCAGATCTCTGAGGAGCTCTTACTCCCAGAGACAACTTGGTTTCGATGTGCTGAAGTGACTGACAGAGCCAAGGGTGTGACTGGCAGCTGTGCTAGTTCACCTCATCAGAATACTTAATACTGCTTGAAACCCTATCCAAACATTTCACATCTTGTGATGAAAGCTCAATAACTGTGGTGTAATCTCTTAAAATAACATGAGTTTATAGAAACACACTTTATTCTAAGATAGTTATTCATCAAAAAAGGGATTTATTTTAGGCTCTAGTTCATTTTTGAAGTAACATTACACATGTGTAATATTAATTGTGTAGGAATTGAGGGCTGCAGAAGGTCATGTGAAGACTGAGTAATTCAGAATATTTCAGATGCCTTATTTGCCTTTTATTTGGCAATCCATCAACACTACACTGGAATAATACATGTGTTAAAATTAATACCTCAGTGTGACAATTTTTTTGGCTATGTGCCACGGTACCTAGTTAGTTCTGTGTATGCTAATGATTCTTCACGAATATTCAAAATAGTTACAAAGAGTTGCAGTTTGGGCAAAAATTTGTAATTTACATAGGGCAATCCATAATCAAAAATTGCAAAATGGGAGAATGCCTGTTTATAGTCATAAGCTTTGATTTAGTTCTGGGCTTTTTCAAGCACTTGCCCATTTTGCTCAGTATTTGTTGCAATTCATGTTTCTGTATTTTGATGTAAATCTTCATTGCTTATCAGTGATTAGAGAAGCCAGTGCAGTCCATTAAGATGTCTGAGAAGGAAGAGTGCTCGCAATATAGCAGGGTCAAAACGTGTTTGCCATTTGCAAACAATAAGTAACAACAGTAAAAGTTTTTAACAAGAAACATTTCAGAGGGAAAAATAATGTCTGAGTAATCTCAGTGACTGAGGATTGAGAAGAGGCAGCGATGTTCTTTGTAGATGGAGGGCGGTACCACATTGTGGCTTTTTCATCATCTTAAGCTTCTAAATCTCCCTTTCAGCCTTTTGCTGCAAAATTAGACTTTAATGTTTCATTATTTACATGTAATATGAATTCAGTTCTTTTAATATTTAGTCTTCTCTCTGTTTCATTGTTTTACTCTGTGCTTTTTATAGATATTAGCCTTTCATTTTTATTGGCAAAATAAAAAAAAAAATTGAGTGCATTTTGAACACCACAAATTAAGCTAATTTTTTACTGTTGCCTTTTAAATCTTAATGATGTATGTATTATTGTATAAATCATGTGAATGGCTCCTGTATAACACTAATAATAGCACTTCCACTAACAAAAGAAAGCCAAGTTGTGAGTGGTGGATCTTGTATACTTTATGTATGATTATTTCATACGGAGTAGAGACTAACAAAAGCCAGTAACAATGTATAATTTAATGCATACAGCATGGTTAGCAAATAAAGTGCCAGAAGTTGCATCTTAATTTAGGCAGAGATTTTCTGGATTCCTTCTAAAAACCTCCACAAATACTACAAATGCAGGTTGTGAATATAACGTTGTAGGGTAGCAATTTATTGCACCATAATTTTGTTTATGGCACTACTGATCAGCAGTTTCACTGTGGTGGCTTAAAGCTCGACTTTTATTGGAATAGACATTTTGTGGAATAGCAATGACCAACAATTACATAGGTTTTGTCATTTTCATGTGGGTATCATTTATTAACAGCAATATCCAAATTAGCATTTCAGACGTTTTTCAAGCTAGATGGTTTTAACTGCTCCTTCTCACATGAAAGTCTTAATTTCCTTCACAGCACGGACCTGTGAACTGTAGGAAATGACTGTGGGGGTCTGTACCTGATAAATCTGCCTTCTAATGAGGGTCGTAGCAATGTGGAATTCCTTGGGGTGGGAGCATTCTCGGCAGCCCCCTCTGCTTTGCTCTGGCCCCAGGGTGTGGCGTGTCCAGCGGGCAGAGCCGGGCAGGAGGGGCTCTGTGCCACCAGTGCAGGAGGGGCAGTTCTGCTGGAGCTCCTTGTGCCAATACCCGAGGCAAGGGAAGGTGCCAGGCTCCGAGGTGGAGTAGCCCAAGCCACAAGGGCTCACCTGTTCCTTGTGAAGCTCCACCAGGAAACAGTTGTTCCTGCCCGGGTGGGGATGGAGCTGCTGCTGCCCAGGCTCACAGAGGGGCCCTGGGGATGGGCACAGGACAGCACAAGCTCAGCTCAGCACAAGCTCTTGTGGCTCTGGGAACTCTCCTTTGTGGCCCTGTGTTACCATGTCCGTGATAATGAGATAAAGTGGACCTCTCACATTTGGCCTCCTTTAACAGAGTTAGATGCTGGAGCCTGTTCATGGCTTTGGAGTCAATCTTTGACATGTGTCACAGTTGTTAAGGTAGGCATTAATATAAAATAATACATTTGTGTAGTGTTCAACTTTCCTGTAGCTGTCTATCAGAAAGTTCTGAAGTGGATTTCTTTAAAGACTCCCTGTCTCCTGAGGAAAAGGGGATAAGGCAGTGTGTCCCTGGACAGGATCTATGACTCATTATGTCAATCAAATTCCACTTCAGAGGGGAATAAAGAGATTTGTATCTCAAAGCTGTGCATAACGACTTCTTGGCTTTTCATTTCATATTTATGAGCGGTTTACTTTGAAGTGTTTATCAGGCAATACGCAGAAACATGAGAGAGCATTGCCTGAAACCATGTTCAAGTGTCTAATCTGTTAAATGCTTGCTGAGCAGGCTAGTTCATCAGTGCATGCAATGCAAAAAAGAGACGAAAAAATAAACTTTCTGGGGTTTTGAAGCAGAATCTTTATATTAACAATATAAAAAGGATTAATAATGCCAAGCATTTTGAAATAAATGTAATATGTGAAACTTACAAAAGTTGGTTATGTTCTGTGTTAAGTAGATAAATAGTTCTTTGCTTGAAAGGAACCTTGGCAGTACTTAATACCAAAACTATACAGTGCCACATCTGCTCTTAAGATGGGAGTATACACTATCCACAGGATTCTCACTGCTAATTTTGAAGGCTCGAGGCATTCATAAGAGCAGGCTGGTGTAGGTTTCTTTTTCTCCTCTAAAAAGGGCATTTCCTGATAACAGGAATGTTAAAAGCTGATTTAAAAAAAAGAAAAAAAAAAAAAAACCAAAAAAACCCGAAAAAACAAAAAAAAAAAAAAAAAAACAGAAATACCCGAACAAACAACAAAAACAAACAAAAAACCAAAAACAACACCCCAAAAAACCAAAAACCCCAGTGGTATTAGTCTGCAATGGAAACAAATTTTGGGCAGTATTACCCAGTTGCTGTGTGCTGTGCCTGCAGTAGGACTCTGAAGAGGCAAGTATTGTTATTGTAAATAGGTCAGACATTAAATCCCATGTAATTAATCCAATTTTTAGGTAAAATGGAAACAAAATAGCAGTGTTTTTCTCATTTTCCTAGAGCTCCAGTGGGTTAGTTAGAAGAGACCATATGCCTCATGGTGCTTGTTCCGGTTTCCTGTTCACAGACTTTCTGCTACCAGCGCACTCAAGTCAGGCCTTACTAATTCTGGCTGGATGTGACCGGTCCAGGGAACCCTGTGAGGTGGAGGCACAGACACTGCAGCCTCAGCCTGCAAACCTCCCTGGAAGTTCTGATGTGCGTGTGGGCAGGGCAGTGTTTACCTGTGTGAGCACTTCCTCAGGGCTGTGCTTTCTGTGCATGTTATCCTGCATTTAATTTGGAAAGCAACTTCACTTCCAAGCTTATTTTCAAACATTTTCTTACATATAAGTAATATTAAGAAGGGTCAACAGGAATATCATTAGTTCGGTGCTTGATTTTTTGGTAAAATGCTTTAAACAAAAGAAGTATCTTTTCCCCCTACAGAGAACATATTTGACTTTGAATGGCTTGATTTGTGGGTTCCTGCTTTGGACTTCTTAAAGTTATCCCTAAAATGACTTAGAGGACCACAGCTAATCTCTACTGTACACTTGTGATTATTTTAGCTACGGATTTCTGCTTTGACTTTCCAGGTCAGAAATCTGGAAATTTTTGGGTTGTTCACCTTTTTGGACTGAGGGTTCTTTCCTCAGGCTTTACTGTTCAGGGATGAAATGGCTCTCTCCTTGATTTTATATCCATGCACTTTGTTCACCAAATTCCCAGTTTAAAACGAACGAACAAACAAAAAAACTATGCAAAAAAAGACCCCAAAGCCCTATAAAACTTATTCTGTGTTCAGTTCCCATAACAAAAGTAAGTTGTAGAAGAACTTAAATCCAAGGGTAGTTTTGTGACATGTATGCCTGTTCTCTGTTCTGAAGTCTTTAAAGAGATAACAAAAAAGAAAATAGAACAAGCAAATGCCTTTGAGAACCACAAATCTGAAATTTAAATAAAGGTGCTGGCAAGCTTTAATATGCTTAGCCGAATCAGAGTTCATCAGTCTGAAAGTGATGGATAAATCTGTGAGTATCCAGAGCCTGTCATGGTGGCTTAAGCCACCTGAAGCCACCGGCCAGCTTAGCTCTTGTGCCCTATCACACAGGCAATTAAGAACACAATTTTTTCTGATAAGACAGTGACTGCAAGTCCACAGGCAAGAGATGTCCAACAGAACCAGACAGTGCTGCTGTCAGTATTCACGTCATGGGTAGAGAGTCTGGGAGCAGAATGGACAAGCTACCATCCAAGGCATCCTCTAAGCAGCAGAGAGGAGCGGGTTTTTCCCATCCATATTCTCCAGTGTTGTCCTTACATACTCCATACTCCCTTTCAAAGAAACCCTGATTTTAGGTTCAGAACTGCATGTGACTCCCATGTAACCAAAAGGGAATTACATGAACTAGCCTAAAATGCTTCTTTGCAAAATGTTGGTAGACTAAAAAGTGTGAACTAGTGGGACGATGAATGAATAATCCAATCTAATCTCTCTCTTGTTAAATCCGAAGAGTTCTTTAATTAGAGTCTGCAAACTCAAAAATAATAAAGATAATGATGATAAATAAAAAAAAAATAATGTAATCGTATGATACCTAGGCATACTTGACCTTTATCAGTGAGATGTGAATTTATCATTTCACCTGATCTGCAAGACACTTATGAAGCAAGTAAAGGCACTTAGCAATTGGGATGACGTGTGTGTTAAAAATAGTCAGATAACACAGCCTACACAGTAACTCTCTTTCAAACCAACTGAATTTTAGTGTGGTTTTGTATTTGCTGTATTATCACTTAAAAATAATGCCTCTCAAAGATTTTGGGGTTAGCCTAAAATTTTTTTAATGCAGAACTAAGTGACAGACAAGTGCAGTATTTTTTTAATTACAACTGGTTCTTGTGTAGAATATTTGATCTAGTGGGGGAAAATAATTCTTTTTAAAGTCAGTTTGTGAAAATTGGGGTCAACGTTTTCCCATACATAAAAGATTATTTGACAAAATTGTTGTTCTAATTGAGATATCTTGGTAATTCCTCTTCAGAGGATCGCACACTGCCACCTGTTAAGCTCAATGCAGAGGGATGGTAGGAGCTTGACTCGCTCTTTGGCACACTTGCATGTCCCTCTATTATTAACCATAAAGTCAGTGATGGCAATCCTTCAAATCTTAGACAAAAGTGGAAAGGAAGGGACAACAGAAGTGCGACAACAGGCCCTATTGTTCCAATGGAGTTTTATAAAACAAAGACGTCGTTTCAAACAGCAAAAAGTTTGAATAAGCAGAATCTATAACCTGTTTATTTACCACATAACACAGATCTTCTCTGATCGTTGAAGAAGGGAAAAGTAGTCTAAATTAAAACACTTGTACTGAAATTCTAAACCACTGGAACAGAGAGAAGTGTAGATGAAATAGAGAAACAGTTTGCATTAACCAAGGGGAGTTATGGTGCTGAGGTGGGAAGAGAACCTTGGAACAGCCCGTGCCTGCCAGCACCGCTGCCGAGTGCAACAGGCTGAAATCTTGGTGTTCAACTTGGGTACACAGGGACCAGGAAAAGAAAATCAGAATAGCAGCATGTTGTGAGTGTGTGGAAAACACCACAAGGTAGGGAAGGAGAAGAGGTGCATGGGACCAGGTCATACTTCTTCCTTCCACAGTTCCTCAGATGCCTGGCAAGACCAGTGAGTTCCAGCAGTGGAGCTGGTGGATCTGCAGTGCTGTTGCCGTAGCCCTGCAGCTGCTGGATGTGTCAGCAAGGCAATTCACTGCATTTCTTTGTGCAATGTGCAAACAATAGTCATTGGTGGAATGAAAGGAATCCTTATTAAGGGTATGTATTTCATCTGTAGCAAAGTTCAGGACCAGTAGTGATCTGGATTGGTGACAACCAATCCATTCATAATACCACAACTGACTGGCCAATGAAAATAACTAATTATTTAGCTAGGATTAAAAATGAAAAGCTGAAAGCAGTTTATAATTCAGTCAAATAAATACAGATGTTTCCTGATCTTCTCGTGTAATGAAGGCAATTGGTGAATAAAAGAAAATGTGGTTGTTAGTAGGTAAACTTCTCAGAGAGCTTCGTCTGTTTCCCTTGATACCTGATTTTAAGATATTTACCTTTTACTCCAAAATTGTAATGCTCAAATGATTTCAATTTCATTATTCTCTAAGCTTGGCATGAAATTTATGTGGACTTTTTGAATATGCTTTTTCAATTCATGTGGCTCTCGGTTTAAAATGCTTTATTTTTTTGGGAAGCTCTTAATTTTAGGTATATTCTTTTCTCAGTCCTCAAAGTCATTCATATTGGTCTACTGATGGTGCTTCTCGTAGGATTAGAAACGCAGAGTTAAAGGCTGGCATCTCTGTCATTTCTAAAACTGTTAGGAGCAACATCATTCAGAATATAAACACAAGTTCTTAGCCGAATAATGATTTAAACTTTTCATTCTGCTTTACAGGTTACAATTTACATTACCATTATTTCTAAGTGACATGGTATTTACAATGAAGAAGCACCTTGTGACTAAAGAGCTGACAGCTGCTAGTGCTCAGAAATCTTTATATGTGCCTGGGGACCTTCATAAAATATAGAGTATCCGTGTTCCTAGCTTGTGAAGCAAGGTATAGAGAAACAATTAAGTTTTTGTCTGTGTTGACAGCTGATTCAGGTTTTTTAAGAGTTCCCAATTAAACAGTTATGGAAATATGAAAGCTTATTACCTGTGACTTCTGCTGGTTCTTGAACAGCAATTTATTTTTTGTCACTTTTTAAATCTTGATTTAAGAGTATAAAAATAAGAAAAAGGCTTTTCATTAATTCAGTGAAGTATCAACAGCTCATTTATCCCCTGGTTGTTTACTACAGATTTTTGATTTTTGTAGATCTCTTTCTTAATAATTGAACTCAGTTTAGTGTATCAGTGAAGATAAACAGCTATACAGTGATTTTATCAAAGAAGTACTTTATACGTGTGTGTGTGTATATGTGTATATATATATATATATATGTAGTCAACTGAAACCAAGGAGAACTCACTGTCCTTTTCTGACATAACTGAAAATACTTTACCAACAAGAGACCTAAATCTTTTGAGCTAGCCTAGAATGAAAATGACGTTGTTTTAGTGATGAAAACTGACTTTGAGATTTGTGGGACCATGGTGTAATTATTGTATTACTTTGTACCAAATGAGCCTAAGTGTGCATTGCACACATGGATGGTCAGTACAGATACTAAGTGGTAGCTCTGCTCTACTGGGATTACACTTCCTTCTTTCCTTGTATTGTCTTTAAAACTGACTGCTCTTCAAAGTTTGCATTTTCCATGGAGCTGCAGTTGTTATTCCTTCATAGGAAAATACTGTGCTTGTGTGACAGGAGGAAGTATCAGGTGTTGAGCCAGTTGGTTAACATAAAAAAGCAAATTGAAAATCATTCTTTCTGTGTTCTTTGTGCTAGCTATCCCTTTAAGTACACAAAAATTCCTAATCTTTTCTTATGTTTCTGAGATGGATTTTATTTAGAAATTCACTATCTATTAAAAGGAAACAGGCATTTAACAAAGTTATTCCATAGTTTGAGCCATTTTGGGTCTGGGAATAGAAAATATGCACTCTAACTCTTTTTCATAGGTTCTATTAGAAAACTCCAAACAAACAAATAAACCCAAACACTACCTCCAAAACCCACTATTACTTTGATGGCATTTGGACTGCAGCTGGGGAGTTTACGAGAACTTCATGACTTGTCATGAGGCTTCATGTTCTGTTATTTCTCAGCTGCTTGTAAAGGAAAAAGTCACAGGAACTGAATTTTAGTGTCTTGGGGTTGGTTTGTTTGGAGACTGGAAAAGGAGTATCTGAGCTGTTCTAAGATGAATGCTGGAGAAAATCCCTCAGTTCAGTGACTGTTGTGTTGGTTAAACCAAAGTATCTCCATGCTTTGAATCAGAGAATCCAAGTCTGGGAGTCTTTCCCCTCTATCTATCTGTGCATCTCTGCTGAAATACAATAGATTTACTGGGGTCTGAGTGCAGAAGTGCTGGAAGCTCTCAGGTGTGCCCAGGAGCTGCTGCCGGCCTGGGGGTCAGCTCTGAGCAGGGCTTTCCCAGCATTCTGCTGCCTGACAGGGAATAATAGGGGAGGCTCAGCCTAGAATTTTCTTTCTGCTGGCACTTAATCAGCGAGGAGGAGGAGGAGAAGTGTGCCCAGGGAGAGCACGGAAGGGAGAATCACAGAGGAGAGCAGAGCAATTGCTTACAGAATTGCATACATCTGTCTCCTTCAAGTTTGAGAATGGACAGTCGGTAGGACTAGTACATCCCTTTATAATAAATGAAGCTGTACTCCTTTTACAATTCCTCAGAGCTTGGAAAAGTTGGAAAGGTTGGCTAGGAAAGTAAAGCATTAGCCTGAAGAGTTGCGTTTCAATGTGGGCTGCATGGAGTAGATAATAGATAGCCATGTTTGCCACCTAGCTTCATCCTCTTGTCCTGAATCTGATTTGTCTTTAATCAACATCAGCACTTGAGGAGAAAGCAATAAATGCATACTTTTCCATAAGCCATCATATCATCAAAATCAAGTTCATCACTATGAGATGATGCCAGAAATATAGTTGGTGGGATAGAGTGGAAAAGGCCCTGACTGTGTAAGAACTGCTCAGCAGTAGCTGAAACTTCACAGCCCCATACCAGCTGCAGTGAAGAAAATCAACGCCATCTCAGCCAAAAGCAGCCCAGCGTGAGCATCTCAAAGTCAGAAAGAAGCAAAGCAGATTATAAAAGACTGTTAAAGAATTCTTCTGTCATTGATGGGAGAAGCTAGGAAATGAACTTTACATTCAAACCACATGTTGCAACGTGCACTAACATTTCTGTTTGCTGTTTCAGTCAGTTTGCTGCAGAAGGGACCAAGGCAGACTGAATTTATAAAGAATTGAGCAAAATAAAGTGTGCATCAGAGGTTTTTAAAAAGAGAGACCTCTTCCAGAGATTGGACCTAAATTGTGGTACTCCTGCCAGCAAAATAATTTTACCTCTGAACATAACAAAAACTTGAATGGATGGAATGTCTTAAATAGATATATTTTTGTTATTCTTACTTTCTGTAATTGATTGTAGTAGCAAAGTCTATGTGATACTTACCCTTTTGATTTTAGACTTAGCCCAGTCTTGAACTTGATGTCGTGTTGAAGGCAAATTTATCTTATCTGTGCATTACTGGTTTCAGAAATCTTTCTCTGAGGCATCTTGTAGCGATCACAGCTGGATTAGATTAATCTTCAGAAGGGCAATTCATGCAGTTTGTGATCACCCAAATGAGACCTCTGCCTAGGGGTTAGGTGAAAGTAACCTTTGCTTAAATGGTGATGCTTTCTAGGCTTAGCAGGGATAATGAGTACAGTAGTACATCACTGAATTCAACACACTGTTAGTAAGTGTTTATATCCTGAATAACTGAAACAGTAAATTTCTGTACAAGGAAGTGCACTAAAGAGATAATAGAAGTAATGTCCTCATTTAAAGGAAAACATCTATTCTGTTGAGAGACTATTCACAGCATGTAGATTATGGGCAATGATGATCAAGTACATAACATTATATTACACTTCTAAACTAGAATACTGCTGGTCTATTTTTGTATGAGAGATTATGTACACCTTAATGGAGCAGCTGGTTTTAACTGCCTTTCTTTAACGAAAATCATCTAGTGGTTTCTGCAGGTGAGGATGAAGGGACTGGAGATGGAGACCGCTAAGTTCTCCATGTTTCATGGAGAAAGAAGAACAGCCTTGTGACTTTCTATTTTTGGTTCTGTGTTCTTCAAGAGAAAGAAGTTTATTTCTTTCCCTCCAATAAGGATCTGATGTTATTTATCTCTTTTCACTTAGTGTCAAGGTAGTAGATGCTACAAGAGTCTGAAAGAAAGTTTTCATTGTGCAAGTATGGATTCTTCCTGCACATTTCAGTTCTGCTTTCCAAGTGGCATTTCAGAGAAGTGCAGTTCAGTTCCTCTCAGCTCCATGCAAGCCCCTGGTGTAGAGGGCACTGTCTCATACTGCAAGAAGCTGCCCTTGCCTGCCTGCTCATGCTGCCAGTACAGTTTGGCTCGTGGCCCAGCGTTCTCTCTGTGGACGCACAGCAGAGCAGTCTGACTGGCCAGGGCATGGCAAGCAGTGGAACTGCTGCCCCGCTGCCTTCGCTTGTCCCCTACGAGGTCTTGCTATGCCTGAGCTCCCAATATCACTTAGAGCTGCAAGGACGATACTCCTTGAAGGAGACACTAAACCTTAATCCCAGGCCAGGCTGTGCCTGCGTTTCCTCACTCCAGTTCATGAGTGCTGTAGTTTGTACTAGCACTGGGCAAGGAGGGCTGTGTTGTTCTTGCTGAACTTTGTCATCAGGATTCCACATGGAGTATTCTGGCAGGCTGAGTGGATATGAAATGACTTAGGTATTTTTTCATCTTTTGTGAGACTTCATCTGCAAAGTAGGGTGCCTGAAGGAGGGCAGCCAGGATGGGGAAGGGCTTTGAGGGGAAGCTATGTGACAAGCCGCTGAGGGCACTTGGTCTGTACAACTGGAGAAGAGGAGAATGAGGGGAGACCTCATTCTGCATACAGCAGGGTACAGCTTGCCTGTGAGGGGAAGAGGAGGGGCAGACACTGATCTCTTCTCTATGGTGACCAGTGACAGAACTCGAGGGAATGGCCTGAAGTTGTGTCAGGGGAGGTTTAGGTTGGATATTAGGAAAAAGTTCTTCACTCAGAGCATGGTTGGGCACAGGAACAGGCTCCCCAGGGAAGCAGTCACAGCACCAAGCCTGATAGAGTTCAAGAGGTGTTTGGACAATACTCTCAGGCACAAGGTGTGATGGTTGGGATGTCCTGTGCAGGGCCAGGAGTTGGAATCTGCGATCCTTGTGGGTCCCTTCCAACTCAGCATATTCTGTGATTCTGTGAATTACTGTGCATGCAGATTATATTTATCCTCTATGTGAATATACAGGGGTGGTCTGTTGGTGCCATTAATACCTTAACGTGAGATAGTGGCTGAGTAAATGAGAGGCATACGTTAGTGGAAGCAGTTCATATGTCGTTCAGGACATGTGGGCAGTTTCATTTTAGGAAAAGAAGGCATGCAGGAGAACATGGTCCAGATCAAGAAAAGGTCTAGAGAATATAACTTCAGTATTTCCATCTTCCTTTCCTCAGATTTTACAGTAAATTAAGGGCTATGAAGGTATCAGAAATTATAAATATAGAGATACATTTCTATATATTTGGATGTAAAATACATATCTGAAAACCTCTTTTATATATGTATGTATGTAGATGTGAAAAAATGATTATCCAAGGACAAGTTATTCTGCCACTATATGCTGCCATACAGAACAGTCTCAAATAATATTTTGCAGAAGCAAATGCCAAAAGTTAGTATATAAAACTAATTTAAAATCTACCAGAGAAGAACATATTTTTACTAGACAGGGAAATTTCTAGAATATTTCATGTCTACCATCAGGTCATAAGACTATAAAGGGATTTCTGAGAAGCAGCATAGAAAATCCTTTCCCAGAGGTTCAGGGGCTTATTCCATTAGTGCTCTTGATATGATCCACTTCTCAATTTTTTAAAATTTGGTCAGTTACTGGAAAATGCCAAGTTCCCAGATAATAAAACTCAAATGGGTGAATGAGTTTTGTGAATACTGTATTTCACTTTCAGTGCCTTTACCATTTTCCTTGAACAAATAAAGTAAGAACAGGATGCTAATCAAAGTGAAGTCATCTGGTCTTGTAAGGGCTGTTAAAATCCACAGAATATCATCAAAATGTTTTACTGTGTATGTACAACATCTTAATTAAGCTAATATATTCCTAATTTGTGTGTATTTGTAGACATGCCACCAGCAAACAAGAAAATTTGAAAAACTTCATTTTCCCAATGAGTTTAGCAATTTTAACATCTGTCTAAAATCAACATGTACTCTACCTGGGAGAGGCTACTAAGCTTCAGTTCAGACCATTTTTTATATTTATTTTGGTTTGATTTTGACCTTTTTATTAATAAGTCTAAGGTTAATTTGCTAACATGGCTGAAGCAAAACTTTGGTCAATCAAACCGTTTTTGTTAAATATCTTCTACTGAAATTGCACGTGATTAAAGTTTACATTTTCCTTAAAGTAGCTTTATCTGTCATGCTAGAACTCTTCACTTATTGCAAAAAAAAAGGCAAAAAAACCAAAAATCTCTAGACTAAAGTGCACTTGAGAAGCTCATCTTTAGGACTGTTGAGTTCCCTGCTTTTAACTAAACCACTAAATTTCTGATTACTACATTAAATATTAGAGGGCAGGTAAAATATGCTCCTAACTAGAAGGGTTCGGGTTAATTTGATGTTGATGAAAGCAAGCTGGCTTTTTTAATGTCAGCCTTTTTATATTCCTTTTACCCGTTGCTACTAAATGCTTCATTTCTTGAGGAGCATCATCTGGTGATGATTCTTTGCCTTAGGCTGTGGCCACTGCCTTGGTGCTGGCCCGTTTGCAGGTTGACCTCAGGGTGACAGAGCCACGCACGAGCCTGGTCATTGCTGGCTGAGGACATAGCTCAGGCTTCCAGGAGAAATCCATCCCCTTCCTTTAACAGATGAGCTCTAGGAATAAATTTAAAGTGGGGCCCAGTTTTGCTTTGTACATGTGTGCATACACCCCGTATCCAAAAAATGCTTTGGCAGTTAAATATGAGACTGGAGAGCGCTGATACAGGAAGGTGAACCAGATAGATTTAAAACTCTATGAGCTTTCCTGGCTAATCTGTGAAAGAAGTTCTAATAATTTAAAAAAAAAATAAAAATCTAGTTACCTTCTTTATTAGTAAAGACACTTATTTGTGTGTTTTATTTAGTGTATAAACTTCCATTGTAGAGCTTCATTCTGACAAATATATAAAGGAAAAGGAGAAAATATGAACTGATTTTCGACGAAATAAAACTACTGTTTTAGAAACACAGGCTCCAGACCTGATTTTCCTGTGAATTAAGAAATTAATTAAATAACTGGCAGTTATACTGCCTGCAAATTCAGTCTGGTTTTTTTTTTTTTTTCAGCCCTATGCAATGAAGTTCAAATTACTATGCTTTTCAAAATCTTTGAAAGCCTCAGAGAGCAGTGAATACTTCCCTTTATTTTTTTACTGCCCTGTTCATTACTGTAGGAAACAAGTACATAAGCAGAAATCAGGCAGCAACTCTGGACTTTCTGAGAACCCTGGGGGACTCTGTGTGCTTTAAAAATGTATAAGATTTTGTCCACCAAGTCATTATTAACTGCTAAAGGTCACGTGTTTTGACATTGTCTCAGAAAGTTTTGCCTTTAAACCAAATGACCTCCTGATTTTGGTATCGATGCATTCTTTCTTCTGGAATATGGGAAAAAAGATAGAAAACAGTTACAATGTAAGGTCTACCTTGGTTTCTTTAGCAGATATTAAATTACCAGTTGCACCAAATGTAAATACAAAATTGGTGACAAAGTTTCATGTTACCTCACTGATGGATTTGCACTCTTGCACTATCTCTGTGAAACACTTGTATATGTGAAAATGAGCTTCATTAAAAAAAATTCTCTTTTTGAGTAATCAAATGCACAACTTCAAAGCTCATGGTCTGTCCTACAAATACGAGGTTAGATACACACTAAAGCAGGTCATGTCATTAGCACTTGTTATGAGGTTTATGTTAATCACACACGTAAGTGATTATTTATCTGGGGCCAAAATAGTAACCTAAATTTTAGAGACCTTTCCTGCCTTTGTTTTATATATTTCATCCATTTTAGATACAGTCAGTATTTTTGAGGTTAAGTCTTGCTAGACCAGTGCACCAGAGATCCCTGTAAGTAATTCATTGGTATACAGCAGAACTGAGCAAAATTAAAAAGGTCTGGTATTTTCAAGCTGAAAATAAGTCCCCTAGCTTTTAAATTACTTAATTTTTATTCTTTTCTTTTCCTTCTAGGAACAAACTTCACCCTTGCAGAGCTAGGGATCTGTGAGCCCTCTCCCCACCGAAGCGGTTACTGCTCAGACATAGGAATTCTCCACCAAGGCTATTCCTTGAGCACGGGCTCTGACGCCGACTCGGACACGGAGGGAGGGATGTCTCCGGAGCATGCCATCAGGCTGTGGGGCAGAGGGATCAAATCCAGGAGAAGTTCCGGCCTGTCGAGCCGTGAGAACTCGGCTCTCACGCTGACCGACTCCGACAACGAGAATAAGTCAGATGAGGAAAATGGTAGGCCTTTTCCTTCAGTATATTCCTAACCTACAAGTGTGAGAACGTGAGCATACTTAAAAATACACGAGTCTTCTTTTAAAGGTGAAGTTTGCACTTTCTCGGTTTGACTAAAGCTGGTTTTTAAAGCGTTTTGGGGTTTTTAGCATCACTATCAGGAAACTATTATATGTGCATCATATGATAGATATTATGTTTGATCTTACAATTTACTTTTCATGCCATAATCTGTCACAGAAGTTTGTGCTTCCTGTATCTTAAATTAAACTTAATGATGAGAAGCAGAAAGAAATTTCTAAAGAGAAATAGTTTTTATACGTGATTTTTTTACACAGCTTGAAGTAATATTAATAATCCACAATGTGCTGGTGGCTGTAACACTGATGCTAATTTGTAACAATCAGATTAATTTCATGTATTTTTTTCCATGGTTTTGAAGTTGTAAAAACAATTCTTTTGGTCTTTTATTACTGGTGTGGGAGGCTTTTAGAAAGCAAATTTGTGCATCGGGCTGAGGCACAATACTTGCGTTTAGTGTAGTTTAAGGTCACAGAAGTGAGACTTTGGGCACAGCACCAATCACTTGTGACCAAGCAGCTTGGCAGTGGTAGAGTCTGAGGGTCCTGTGTTCAGCACTGTCCTCTCAGGTGCACGTAACCCAGAGTCAGGTTCTTCATGTAGATCACCTTAAAGTTCTTACCTGGGGCATTTTCTGCACTCACATAGGTTTAAATTGAACTCAAGAGGGAAAATAGTAGAAAAGGATTTGCAGGAATTTGTCCTCTATCCTATAGGGTGATCAAAGTGCAAACTCAGCTTAGTTAAAATAGAAAATCAGGGGTTTGGATCTTGTCATTCTGAGGAGGTGAAGAGGAACCTCCCTAACATCATACCCTCAGAGCAACTGTTCCAGCAGCTGATAGCAGCCTGTGACACCAGCTCTCTGCTAAGCATATTGTGATAAAATTCTCTGTGATACGTGTTGGGTGCCTCTCAGAAGAGGATTTTTGTAGGTGTTTATTTTGGGCTCCTCCTGTACTTGCTGACAGTTGTCTTGGTTTCAGCAAAGCGGGTGTGTCAGGCTCTGGAAACACAAGCAACTGCTTGTCAAAGCAAACAAGGCAAAACCAAATTACAGTTTATATATTGATAGAAAGAAGTTCAGCAAAGTGCAATTGATTTTGTTTGTAACACCAGTCTTTTTTTTGTTGATTTAAATTGAATCTTCAAGTAATATATCCTCTCTATAGACATAGCAGGATACATTTCTTCATCAAAACCAAGGAGGGAATGTGCATTTACGAATAATGGTTTGTACAAGGAAGCCCATGTTTTGAAAAGAATCAGTGACTGGTTAATTGATTTTTCCTTTTAATAATACCATTCACAGAAAATACGACAACTTCCACTCATTTTAGTACAGTTTTGTTAAGGCTTCTGAGAGTAATTTCAAATAAAAAACCTGACTAAGAGAATTCTGGCATTATGGAATGATTGGGCTTCAATGCTGTAGCAGGAATTCACTTCTCTGAAGGTGGTTGTCTCCATTTCAGTGGCAGCAGTGTGTCACACCTTTTGTCTAAGAAAACATAATCTCAGAACCTACTTTTATACACACTGTCACAGACTGGTAAAAAAATCAGTCTATTCACTTGTTTTTCATTGTCCTCCCTATAAGAAGTGAATTATTATGTAATTGGAAATACAGTGCAGTGAATCCATTTTGCATATTTCTAGCAATGGTATTATTAGGAGAAAGAACAACACAATCAAACAGCAAGCAAGTAACAAACTAGTATGTGGAATTCATTTTGGGTTTCTGTGAGAAGGATTTCTGTGTTGATTTAAAAGGTTTGGTTGATTTAAAAAATCATCACGCGAGTATGAAGCAACTGTTGTATACACAGAGGTGTTAACTTCAGTAAACTTTTTAGCCTTACTCTCTCACAAATCCTGGTTAGCTCAAAAATCAATGCTTCTTCACATCACTGATTTTATGAAGTTTTGGGATGCATTATCATATAGATTGACAGTTGCCACTGGTTCAGCACCACAGTGTGGACACTTACAAAACCATCATTAATTTCTCACACTTGTGCCCAACAGTGGTTTCCTACATAATAAACACTGTGTCCTTCAGAAGCAGATCAATAACCTGCTAGGTGTTCATCTCGAGAGGAAGTAACAAGAATCTATATTTCAAGAGAAATTTGTGCTCTGATATGGTTTCATATTTGCAGGATACCAGCATAAAGCAAGATATTACTTGGTTTGAGACTTTACCCATTTATGCCTCATGATATTAGAGGGAACTCATGATGCTTAGACCTCTGAATTTATGGAAAGTACTCTTAAAGCTTTTTCCCTGATACAACTGAAGTGTAATGAAAGAGTAGTTCAACTCCAAAAGATGATATTTTTTTTTTTTTAATATTGAGATGCTATCGTAATTTCAACTTAAAAAACCCCAAACAAACAAACAAACCATACCTCTCACCTTTTTTTTTTTTTGTATCAATAAATCTATTTTTTCATTTTTAGTACATCTCCAAGTAGCACAGAGGAAGCTTAATTTCTAAAAATTGCTCCCATTCAAATCCATTCACAAAGCTTGTGACCATTTTCTGCACTTGTAGATTTAGTATGATTTAATTTTATTGTAAACCAGAATGCTGTGAACCTTGAAATATTAGCAGGCTTGGAATGCTTATAGATAAATTGAAATAATGGAAACTCATTAAGTTCCATGTTTTACTTGGTATACTGAAATTCTTCCTAACAAAACACCTTACTGATATTTTAAAATCACTTTTATTTTCAGAAGTCTGATTAGGCTCTAAATTCTTACTGTATCTCATAGCTTTTGCTACTGTCTAGATGTGGCCATCTCTTCTTTAGACAAGTCAGTTGTGAATATGTAACGTAAATCTGTCATCAGATTGTTACTCAACGTGAGGTACTGAGTTGTGAGATTTACGTGTATGAATCTTTTTGTGATTCATACAAATGTAAAGGGCCAGCTAGAAATACAGATCTCCTCTGATGTCGTGTGCCCGCTTTGTAGAGAGAATCACCTGTGGGGATGCAAGGTGTGAGCTATAGGGGATACACCACTGTTCCTGAGTGCTTATTTTTTCTTTGATTAAATCTTGTAACTATTTATTCCAAAACATCATGGCAAACTTTTCAAAAGGAGGTTTTTCATCAGTTGCCATGTTCTTTCCTAAGCCTACAGTATTTCTATTTCCAGAGTAAAGCTTAGGGGCTGGTCATGTTTAGGTAGCGACCTTGAAGCAAGTACTCTTTCAGGCTTGGTTTTTTCTGTTGTTTTTTTTTTTTTTTAAGTTGAACTGAAAATCATGTTCTTCTGAAAAATATAAAACATTATAAAATAAGGTAACTTTCAGTTTAAAAATCCATGAAAACAGAATGATGATAATTAAGGAGCATTTATGTACAGAATCCTTTTGCAACAGATCTGCAATTTTCTCCTTTCCTGGCTTCACTGTTATTGAATGACCAGTTGCAGGCTGTTAGGAAGGCGATGAAATTCAAGTGGCATTAGGCAGATGGGAGTGAAAAGCTGAATGGACCAATAACAGAGAAGAGAAAAGATAATCCTGGGTAGAGGAAAGGAGAATGGAAAAGTAGGGTGTAAACTCAGGGCAAGTCTTGGTTTGAGTGCTGAAATGAACTCCTAGGCTCAAAGTGAACCCAGAAGAAGGGCTTTCAGTTTGATATGAATCTAGATCCTGTTAATTATCTTGTTGTGAAAGAGAAATGTCTGAAATGATGTTGGTGGCGCTTTTTTTGTGGTAAAAGGTTACCTTGACACTTTTTCTATTAGTACCATTATTGTGTATAATGGATAGATAATGTCACTGGTAGAATGGGACATAACATAAAATGTTTATAATGAGATTTCTACTCTGATATTATAATATCAAACACGTGAGATGTTTCTGGTTTGCATCTATGTATCAGAAAAGGAAAAAAAAAGAGTGTCTTGAGGGAGGAATAGAATTTCCAGGACCGAAGACATGTTATCAAAATAATGTCAGACCAAAAAAAATATTATCAAGGCATGCTTTTGTCTTAGTAGCAGCAATTCCGAACTGAACAGCAATACAAGAATGAATGAGGAGGAATAAAGCAATCCTAAACTTGAGCAGAACAAGGGAGAGTTCAAGGTTGAGCTGTGGTAATCTGGGCACATGTTTGAAAGAAATCCACCCCAAAACACTGTGGTTGTGGCAGCTCTTTGTAGATAATGCCTACGAGAAGCAAATTTTGCTCATACAAAACCGTTTCTGTGTTGATAGCCCAGCTTGGGAGGTGTGGGAAAGTGGTGCTTTATTGGAATCAACGTGGGGAGTCCTGACAGGGAATCCTGTAGGGCCAAGCACTCTCCCTTTCCTCACTTCACCTGCTTTTCTTCCTGGAGAAAACCTTCCATTCTTCACTGACTCCAGCATCACGTGTGACAATTCAAGTCAGGTGGAAGGGTGCTGTAGGAAGCTGCACTGATATTTTCAGGTTCAATATCCATCAGTGTTTGCTATTTTAGACATACTGGTGACAATTACTTTTATTATTTTTTCCATGTTGCTTTGGTGTTCCTTTTTATTGTAGTAATTAAAAGTTTGAATATCAGACAATATCTTGTGTGCATATCACTAAATGAAAGAGTGCCATGAGTAAAGACAATAAAGTTGGAAAAATTATAAGGTAAAATATGAAAAACTGTATTTGTGTTGTACTTCTGATTGAAGCTTATGAAAATTAGGTAAATTATATTTTTCTTTCTTTTTTACCTGCTATGAAGATTTCAATGGTGATTTCCTATAGTAATTTCCCAAATGCATATGTAAATCTTAAAATCAAAACAAAACCCCACCTCGTAATTCAGATGACCTCACAGTTTATAATTGTTTCAATTTTATGAGCAGTATAATCTGAGCTTTTCCTAGGATGTTGTTGAACAGCAAACTTAGAATTACAATAGAAAAGAAAAGATGTTGTTGCGTCAGAGAAGTTTACTAAAAGGCACCAGACAGATGACAGCCAAGGAGTTTATTTTCTTACTTTTGCTGCTGTAATTTTGACATGTTGTTATCAATATTTCATTTTTAATTTTTTTTTTCAGCTTTCTATTTCACACTTCATAATTTGCAGGAAAGATTATAGCAACACTGTGGTTCTACTCTTGAGACTATTTTGGGTGTGTTACATGCATGCTAATGTCTCTGAGTTGTAAGGGAGTAAAAAGTAGAAGTTTTTTATGTTGTTGCTCCCAGAATTCTGTTTGGGTTAAACAAGTGGGAGATTAGGCTCACTTGCTGAAGTTTCCCTCTAAGAAATACTCACTTGCACCAATAGAAAATACTTTCCTTGTTAAAAGGGAATGTTTAAACATTGGTGATGCAGTTGGAGCAGATGTGTTGTCTTCAACTGCATGTGTGTGGGTAATATACTATAATATATTATATTATATGATTTTGGGATAGAATATCGATGTTTTGGGTGCAAGGAGCAGCAGGGAAGCTGGAGACCCACTCTATATGTCACAGTGGAGTGCTGGTTTCTGTGGGTAGCACTGTCTGGGAGTGCTGTGCCTGTTTCCCAGAGTGACCCAGGTAGCTTGGAGACAACAGGAGGGACGGATCTGAAAGAGAAGAGAGGAAGAGCTGTCACAGTTGTACGATCTGTTCGTAGCTGAGAAAGTGGCCAGATGGTCCTAAGGAAATGATGAGATTTAAATGAAATGCCATATTCTCAGAAAATGGCACCGCACACGTCATACATCACCGAGGCTCCTGAAGGAGGAGAGCTGGGAAGGTTAGCTCCTGCATGGGCAGACTTCAGCTCTTCTTTAGGAAGGCTTGTAAAGTACTTTGTAAATGACAAATTTAGAAAGTCATTAAGCACAGTATCAAAGCTCGGTTGCTTAAGTGGATCCAATTTTGATGTGCTCTCAAAACCTGAGGGCACTTCTGATAGGAAGTGGTTTCCTAATGAGGGAATTGACTAGCAGGGATGACTTTTAAAGACTTAACTACACATAAACTCAATTTTGTCCAGGTAAATGGCTTATATATTCAGTGCAGAAGGAGTCTAGATGATGGGGTTGAGGACAAAAAATGGATATGTAGTCCTGGTAAACTTTAAAGCCTTGTGTAAGACAGGAATATGAAATGACAGTATTAAAAAGCTTAAACATTTGTTGCAATTTTAATATAACCCAGCAAGACTGTAGTGTAGCTTGGCAGGATGATATGATGAATTACTGCTACACTGTGTGGTATATATTGAAAGAGCTCAATAAATACTATCTGGAACAGAGTGCTTGATGATATTCCACAGATTAAGGATGGAGATGTGGCAAGACAGCTCTGCTTTGGTAGCCTAAAAGGGTAAACCCAGATTCCATCTTGATATTCATTTGCTTGTGGCTGACATTCAGCACTTGGGCAGCCATTAGATCTTCCATTCAAATCAGTGTTGACCTGAGAGATGTACATCAGGATCTTGGGCTTCATCTTCACAGAGGTACAGGTATTTCTTATAGGAGGAATGGATGGAATGCTAAAAGAAACAAACAGAAAACCCAACACAAACCCAAAAAACTCCCAAACCAAACCAAAAACCCTCCTACGTATGGTGGGATGAGGTCTTACACCATGAATGTCCGTACTGTTCTCCCCCATTCATGTCAGTCAGGGCTTCAGCACCTGTAAAATTTTCCATTGCCTCAGAGGTGTCAGTGACTTCACTCCCACATTCTGTGCCCTGCTCTGGCACAGCATCATTGGGTTTTTTGTCCATATCCCACACGAGGGCCTGGCTGAAGCTGTATCCTGTTTGCAGTCTCTCTCTTCATGGTTTTTTTTTTGATTATATGAATGGCCCCCTCATGATTGAATGAACTGAGGCAATCAGGAATTGAGACTTAGGAATTGAAGTCCGGTATTTAGCCAGGAAACTGAGGAAAACAGAAGTATGGGCTGATGAATTAGGGCTATCAGGAAAATACTGCAGCAGCTGGGTTCATAAACTGCTGAGGCTAGCTGGGATCTTCCTTTTTCCTGAATTCTAAGGGAAAGAGCTTTTGCCTGCAGCTGTATCTACATCATTGTGTGAAGGTCACAACATGGAGAGCTTTTAAAAAACAACTCTCAAAATAACCACAAGATTTTTCAATTATTATTTAATCATGAGCCTTTCCATCTAGTAGAGAAAAATGATGAAACTATGTTTAACAAGAACTCCATTACAGCACATTATTCAGTTTGTCAATTATTAGTTTTATAAAAGAAAACTTAGATGATATAGGTCACCCAGGTAAGCAAGCAGCAGCTCCTTTGTTCAAACCATAACTGAGTTAGAATAATGCCTTTTTATTCTTTTCTATAGAAGAGATGTGTGTCCGATAAAGTCAATCCATCTTGATGCTAAATGCATTGTGTGTGGCTGATGAGTGATAAAACCTTTGCAGGAACGTTTGCAGGTTTGTCTGTACTTGGTGTTTAACTAAACTTATTAAGGTGAAACAAAAACCTGTGTATTTTACATTTCCCTTGTAAACTGAAGCACAGATCACAGGAATCCATATGCTGAATTTATTTTGTCTTGCCTTTCAAAATGAGAAATTTTACCAAAAGCTTCCTCTAGATTTGTCACGCCAGAGACTGGTACCTTTCCTCATGTATGGTATGCCACTATTAATAATCTCCCTAATTACAAAGACTTCCATACTTCACTGATTAGTGCATAATTACATCAAGGTACACAGTGTTTTTTTCTAGTCAATACTTCATTTATAAAGCTCAGCCTGAGTCTGGCCAATCAACTGTGGTGGTGCAGTGAATGCCTATTGTCACACGTGTAAAGTGATGCAGGTAGATGGATGTTTAAGTGTCATTACATTTTCTAAATATTTCATGGGATGTGCTTTGTGTTTGCACTCTCCACACTGTGCTTTTCAAGGAATCTGTCAGCTTGTTGAAGGCAATGGATTTGAATTGATTGTTAACATGATGTTGAGGTATAACATTCTACTCAGGTAGGATAGAATTCCTCTTCAGATGGAAAGTGGATAGGAAATGGTGCCTTAGCTCTGTTAGTGCCAAAAGTTTCATATGTATGTATTAGAATAAGCAGAGCTTGTTGAAAACTGTATTATCCCATAACTAATGAATTTTCAAAGAGATTATTATTTTACTGTCTTTTATTATAAAACTTTTTTCTCTTAGTTCTTAAGTAGTAAATTATAAAAGATGTTTCCTAAATTCTGTTCCTTAGGTCAAAGGACAGAAAATCTAATTAATGAGCCCAATTTTGTTGTTGTTGTTTGGGTTTTTTTGTTTGTCTGGGTTTTACCCAATAAAGTTTTTTTGTGACTTGACTTTTTGCCAAAGCTCCTGGCAGAATTGAATGGCTTCTGTCAGATACTATAGGAGCAACCTAAAAATCAACTCTTTGCTTTTAATTTCCTTATATTTCACACAGGCTGAAGATGACTTTCTGCTTAATTTAAGCTTTTACAAGTTCTATGACACTCTCCTTCCTTGGCAGTGATAAGAGAAGTACTTTTATCTATTTGTTCAGCCTCTCTGTAGCATTAGAAATCGCTGAATCTCTCTCATCTACATTCTTCCTGTAAGAAGCTCAGGGGATGATTGGCAATGATTCAGGAAGGCTGAAGCTCTGCCTCTCGAATCAAGTGAGAGATTTCTTATGAGCAGCTGTTTGTCCACTTGCCTGTTTGGTCTTTGGCTCACAGACCTCTCATCAAGGTTCTTCAACACCTCAAAAGCTGTTGGTAGCACCACAGAGACCATGCTGAAATCTTAACCATCTGTGAACAAGAAATACTATCTCTGGTAAAAGTAGAGGACCATTTTTTCAATTTATGTTTCGTCTATCTCATGGTTAAAGAACGTTGGATTAGACTAAACCTATAAAAGAAGGATATGATGATAGTGGGGAGATGAAAGTACCTTGAAGAACTTTTCCTAAAGTTACCTGCTCTTGAAGGCTGGTTATCATTGCTTAAAGCTAACTCCCTACATTTTTCAGCTTGCAGTAGGAGTCCTTCCCATGTAACAGATTTACTGGAAGAAGTAGCTTTAAATGCTTTTCCAGGCTGATTACTGACCCCATTATGTGCTGCAGTTTGTCACCAGAGGGTGCCATTGCTGTGATCTTCCACATTCTTGTGCAAACCCACTGACTTTTGGAAGAGGTACTGCTTCTATATGGTATCAGTCCTTTTGGTTGTGTGAAGAAATGGCAACAAAAGTGGCCTTATGGAGAAAACTGGCAAAAGAGCTATGTATAGATTAAAACAGTAGTTGGAACAACCCAATCCTAAAACAGGGCTGTTTTCCTGGTGTCCATTTGGGTTTCTTACATTTAATCAGCACCACTTACACTGTAGTTGTGTACAAACTCATTTCTTACCATGAAAATAACCACACGTTTCTGGATACTTAGTACTGTGCAGCAGAACAGCGCGGATGTCGGAGGAAGAGGCAGTTTTATTTGTGAGTAAAGTCATAGAAGGAGGTGTAGCCACTGCAAAATAAGTTGCTGGTGTATTCTGTGCTGGCTCCTGGAAGCACCTGCCCCAATATTGAACATGTGTAAGATCCTTAGGTTTCCATGTACTATTTGTTCATTAGCTGTGCTTGCACAGGGATTGTCCATCTGTGCTCAGGTCTGAAAAAGAGATTTACACAAGCTGGGCTCTAAGAAATATAGCTGATTCCTGGAAGGTATCACAGGCACAGTTCAACCCCAAAACACATCAGACAGGCATCTGGATGCCATATGAACTCACACTTATACTGTGCTTCAGTATTTTCTTTGGGCTTCCAAATACATAATGCAGCAATCTGGGTAAATGAAATAAAAATATGAACTTATCAAGCTTGATTCAAGCATCTCAAGCAGGCTGAGATGGAAGAAGCAGCTCTGGTAGTTTTTTACTTTTCATTTTATTAAGAACTATGCTGGTATTGAGGGCCTTCAAATAGCATCTCTCCGGGTCAGATCTTGCAGCTGAGCAACTATTCAGTGGGAAGGATGACTTTTGTGGTTTCTGACGTTGTTATAAATATCTCAGGAATTGCTGACTGTTCAAGTCATTCAGGCTTTTCAGTAGCGCATTGCTGATACAGAGAAGACCATCACTGAGTTGGTGAAATTGTATTTGCCTGAAAGTCCAAGGAGCCTATGGAAACTGAAACTCCCTTGCCATGTTTGCCCTATTGAAACTGAGATACCATCTTGTAAAAAGGCATAATATCATTCCATTTACAGCAACATGCCTGTAGGCAAGGCACAATATGTGAGCATCATTTGTTTGCTCAGAGCCATGACTGTCATTCAGAAATATTGAAAGGTAACAGTTGGATTTTTTCACACAAATGGTTAAGGGACTTTTCTCAACATCAAATTAGCGTTCAAGAGTAAAAATATAGCTTCTGTTTCCTCAGATGCTCAGATGTAAGAATGAGTAATCATGATTCCTGGGGGAATTTTTTTTTTTTTTTTTTTTTAAATTTGAGTGGTACTAGATAAATAGGTTTATCAGTTTTCCACAGAACACTTATATTTAGTAAACTTGAAATGAGATGAATTACAGTGAAGTTACTCCTCTTTCCAGCTTTCTTTAAGAGGGGAATTATTTTAAGGAGGCGTGTGCTATTTATATCTCCCACATAGTGCTATAGCCTCAAGCTATATTACACAGTGTGGATACAGATGAAACAAGGGAATGGCTGTAATTGCTTAACTGACTGGAGTTTGTCTTTTGTAGCCCTTTTTTTTTTCCTATTTAAACTTATTTTACTCAGTGAAACAGGACGTCTCTAACTCTTTTGTTAAAAACTTGTTTCTGCTCAGTTTAGTTCAGTGCATAGAAAGTGTGGTGTGGGAAGGAGTAGGTCAAGGTTAAGACTGTGACCAGAGGGGCAAAGGAAAGAGGAGTCCAAGGAGGCTTTGGGTTTGGGGCAGCCAATGGAACACCGCAGCTGTGCAGGGAAGAAGGAATCTGCCATCCAAAGCAACTTCGCTCACCATGTGTGCTGGGTGTGCTGCTTTTCAAAAGCAACCCAGAGCAATTCAGAGAATAAGTTCTGAATGTTTTCATCTGTATATAGATGCTGGTGTTCACTTTAAAGCCTCTTTTAGTGTAGCAAACCTTCCAAGCTGTATTTCTGAAGCTAATAATATATGTAAATCAGTTGTAGTTTTCTTCTTTTGCAGAATTCTCTACATTTTCATTACTAAATAGTGAAATAATAATCCTTATGTGCCATGTCCTGTTAATATATCCCTGGGCAGCTTCTCAAAGACTCCTTGAGTCTCAATCATCTATATTCATTTGCCAGTTCTAATTTTCTGGATAATTACTGCATATTTCAAGACCACTTCTGTTGTGATACTTAGCCAGATATAATTCTTTCAGATACTTTATTTCTTAACCTATAATTTGGCTTCCCTAAGAGTATTTGAAGATGGGTATGCATATTCAGTTTAGTCCTAAATTTTGGGATTGAATCACACTCCAAGTGTGTCCTGTCTCAATCAGGACTCACTGTCCTGTCCCCTGAAGCCTCTCTATTTGTGGACTAAATGTCCTTTCACAGGAATAAGGACACTCATTACATAATGGAGCCTGGTAGCAGCTCTTGTGGGTGACAGAGTGCCATCTAATCTTTCCAAATGAAGGTTTCTATTAATTTAAAGCAGATTTTCTCACATGTTTTCACATATTTTTGTGTGGTTTGAATTAATTTATTACATTTTACCTTTCTAGATAGCAGGACAGATGAAGACAGTCTGGTGTGATTACAATTATGTGGGGGTTTTGGGTTTTTTTAAGGAAAAAAGATAAAGAAGAGACCTGTGATAAATGTTAGGAGACTGACCTATAACCACGGCAGGCAGACATTAATAATCAGTGTTCTCTGTGTTATCGGCACTCCAGCTGTTTTGCTAAAGATCCTGAGAAAACACTCTGGGAACTGTCAGTACTGCAGTGCTTCAGCTTGAAGGCTGGAGTTGAGGGGGAGGATTTGGACAGAATTCTGAGGCCTTCACAGTCAGCATCATGAAGATAAGTAATTCTGCATGGTGAAGAGTAAAGGAGGTAGAGCAGGCATCAATATGCTTTTTCTGGCTTTGGTCAGTTCCCTGATATTTTATATGAAAGGGTTTTTTCTAGCCTTTTTTTTTTTTTTTTTCTTTTTTTTTCTGATACATTTCACCATCTTTTTCCCCCATCATTTTCAATCCTGGTACAAATATTATGGCATTTGCCTGTCTTTGTCTGAAAGATCATTTATTCCACCTTCCTACATTTTCTTCTAATGTAACATAATGCCTTGAGCTTAAGACGTTAATATGGTTCCAGATAATCTCCTAGTCTTGTTTGACACGTGATCGTTTAAAAGCACTCTTTATAAAGCAGAATATTACAGTATTCATGTACAAAGTGAGGGTTATTCTCGTTCTCTACATTTGATGAATTTTTTGCATGGCTTAAAACAAATGGAGGAACAGATCATCTTACAGAAATAATGATCATCTTAGAAAAATGATCTGAAGAAATCAGTATTTTTCTTTTCTTGACTTTTGTCCCTCCTTATTTGAGTCTAGTTCATGAAATAATGGAATGTTAAAAATGCTTCGCTTCACTTCTGTGGTGATAAATTTTGACACTCTTTCAAATATTGTTTTCATATATTTCCTTTTTGTTAGTCTTCTTGTGCCTTATGTACTGCAATATACTCTCATTTTTTCTTAGCTTAAAAGAAATGTTGCTTCTTTTTTTTTTCAAACAAAATCTTTTCAAACCATTTTAAATGTGATTTGAAGTATTTCTTGGGCTTTGCTGCTACGTCTCAGAGGAGTAGAACATATGTGGCAACTTCTCCAGAAAGAACCTCTCAAAAGAACATATTAAAGATGAAATATAAGGATTTTTAGATCAAAAGGATAATGATTTTTTAAAATCTTTACTATGTGATAAATTAATCAGAAGGTATTATAAAGATGTACAAACTTGCACAAGGAGAGAGAAGAGAAGGAAGACAGTGACTTTGAAATTAATGTAGATACAGACCTAAAGACACTGTCAGAAGCTGGTTAGAAACCAACAGACAGAACTGTAACATGTGCACTTGTTAGAAATCTGAGCTGTGTCAGAGTGAGCATGATGAGAGAAATCATTGGTATGATCTCAAAAACCTCATTTACGAGATATTTTATTGTATTTGCAGAGGTGCTGGGCTGCTGTGACATGAAATAACCAGGAGTGATGCAGGGGCTGTTCAGAAGCCCAGCATCAGCCTTTGGTGTCTCACAGGCACTCCTGGGGAGTGTGGGCTATGGGCTGAGCCGGGGAATATGGTTCTACCTTCCTGTGATGCTTAAAGCTGAAAGTAATCAGCTCACATACATCAGTATGAACCAAAGTTGTGTATTTCTGACAGGAATTCTAACAGACTTGACTCTATAACTGTGAAAAAAAAATGTTATTTAATAAAAGCCCAACAGATTTTCAGAGCAACTAGACATATGTATCTAACAGAAATGCTGGACCAAAACACCTCACACTGTGATAATTTCTGTTTCAGATTTCATATGTGAGCATGTATATGACTCATTCATGCTTTAAATGCAATTATGAATGCATTTATCATTTGGTTAGTTAATATTTTTTGCATCAGAATACAAACATAGTGAAACCTGTTCTAGCAGATCAGCTGTAAGAAAAGTCAGCAGCAGGAAAGGAGGGTGTATTGGAGATTCTGACATGAGGTTCGTAGATCAGCCATGCCTATAACCCCAAAACAAAGATACACTGTTTTTAAATTTATAGTCTGTATTACAGTGTATCTAATTTTTCAAGATCTATTTTACTTATTTATGAAAGATAGGTTGAATTCCACAACTCTGTGAGCTGTTATGATGCTTGTGTTGTAAGCACAATAGGTTGTAATCAAGTTTAGTAAATCTCAACATTCAAAGGAATTCTTCAAGAATTAGGAACTAAAATCTTAGTTCTGTAAGTCCATGTAAGCTCTAATGAAACAATACTAATGGTATTTCAAAAAGGATTTTGAGAAATAATCAGAGAGCAACTTCATTGTTATGACTGATCAATAATAATGAAGGAAAGTTCTGGTTTATGTGCATAGAAACTGTGAAGTTATGGCAATGCTACCAAAATGTGATGATTATAGGTCTGGAACCTGGAATGAGCCTGCACAGCTCTAGCAGTGCTTGGTGTACCCGAGTGTAGTCCATACTCCATTTATTTGTGCCCAATGAAGCATTCACCAGTCTGGGAAATGGTTGCAAACTTGATGTAGTTTGTTCTGTAATCCTGATGGTCTGGAAATACTGACTCATCTTTTAAAGAGTTTCAGAAGTCTGAGGAATTGCAATGTCAGAGGCAATATTTTTTATAGACTCTTTCTTATCTAATTGAAAAATAAAGTCCAGAAAGTGAATTGTGATAATTTGTATAGGAGCTTCTATGAAAGATCCATCCCATTAGGTAAATGTGTTTCAACTGCTGTTATTGAGGTGCTAATACATAGCCCTTGCCAAGCAGCCCTTTTTAGCAATAGATAAAATAGCTAAATTTACATGAACTTAGCTTAAACAGCTAAATTCATGTACGTTGAACATGTGCTTGAGTTCTGCTTCATAATCTGAATCAAACATTTGGAAGAAAAAGTATCTCATGGTAATTTTGTTACCTAAGGATTATTGGTCATCCAGGTGTACTCTCACGTGGGACTATAAAACAGGCAGCACCTGAGCTGCCTTCACAACACATGCTTGATGCACACCTGAAGTGGTGTCTTGTGAGCCTCTGAGCTTTCCTGCTGTCAGTGGGGAGCTGGAACCAGTGAGGAGCTGTGCCTTCCCTGTTTGACCTCACTCTTCCTCGGTTTTTTCCTGGTTCTTCTCCTCCTCCCCCAAGAGCAAGGATCTCATCTACTCCTAGCATAACACATCTTCCTTTTGACCATGTTCCTCTGGTCATCTTTGCTGCTTGTTTCGCAGCTCTTATCTGTCAGATTTTGGTTCTCACGTATTTTCCTGTGTCCCATTTGTCCAGCTGTATCACAACTCTACTTTGGCCCCTATGGGGTTATATATTATTTATGTACTTAATTGAACTGCATCACAAAATGCTTCAACCTTATTGCTGTTCGTGCTTCTTGCACAGTTAAAATGTGGAAAAGCGCTCCTGTGCTGTTGGCACGTTGTACCAGTGTTATCCAGAGCTGCTCTGGCAGAAAGCAGCCTGCCTGAGGGAGACAGCAGCCTCTGCTTTGGCTGGGCTGTCCCAGAACAACAGAAAAAAAAAAAAAAAAAAA
>VZTE01006658.1:437702-452225 GCA_013397775.1 Eulacestoma nigropectus
AAAAAAAAAGCTTAAAATGCAGTTTTAAAAACCATTTGTGTTGCATCTTTACAACCTTTATATAATCCATTTCTGTCTATAGTGTCCAGAAAAGGGAGTGTCACAGGGATGGTGGCCGGGGGCACAGGGGACAGCACCACACAGAGCTTTTGCTGTTTTAGGGGCGTGGGTTAGGAGCCAGAGTTGCATTGGGGAGCCAGGGTTGGGTTTGGAGTCCAGTTCTCATTCAAAGTGCTTTGGTTAATACTGTGATTGATACAGCAGACAAGTGTTGTAGCAATAAACCAGTTCCATAATACACACAGGGCTTGGGTGCTGGAACCTGGTTTTTTATTTATTTTTGTGGTTTTACCACTTGTGGATTTCTGCCATGCCTGTCGCTGTATATCGGGTTCAGCTCTGTTCTAAAAGGCTGAACATAATATGCTCCAGAGTCACAGCTGAGACTTCCTGTGATTTCAGTGAGCAGTGGCGCTCACCCTGTGAGTCAGAACCGCCCCGTGCAGTGTTTCTGCAGCAGCAATGCCGAGTTATCCCACTGGTCCCCATGACTGATCAGGGGCCATTAGTCCATTGATTGCTTCTCCTGGGCTGCTCTCCCGCTTCACGCCAGGTTTGAAAGAGATACTCGGTGACTTAGGAAGTAGATGCACAATCTGTACATTTATCAGTGGGAATGAAAGAATCGTTTTTGTTCAGACACAGGTGAGTTACTGCTTGTGTGGGCTTGAAGGCCACTGGCGAAAAAGATTTCCCTAGAAAATAACTCGACAGGAAAAATGAGCTGGGCTTCTGAGGATCTGAAGTATAAAATATGCAAATTACAAGAATTTGGCATACTGTCAGACTTTTTCCCTTGATATACAGAATTTATGTGACCTGCTCAGTCAAGCATCCTATTTGCAATAGATTTTTACAATGAAATTTGCAAGTGGCTTCCTTTCTATTTTCTCTTTCTTTAGTGTGAGCATTTTATGACAGAAATTCCAAGTCCAGTTTGGAGCATTATGTTATGCTTTAGACATCTGTCTCCTTAAAAGTTGAGTGAAAATACAAGATGCCTATTTGAATAACATGGTATCAGCAACAGTGCTTGAAAGTAATGCAAGAGGTGATGATGCTTCCTTATGCTTCTCTCATCACACATCATGTAGTACATTTGGGCACGTATGTGGGTAGTTCTTTGAAAAAGAATAATAAACAGGTCCAAGATGTGATGTCAGATCTAGTTAATCAGTGTACTAGAAATATATTGCCCTAAATCTTGGTTAGGAAAATAGTAATCAAAGTCTTCAGTTTCTTTTCATTTGGGGAGACAGATGGCATATCTGCTTAACGGCAAATATCCAAAAGAAATTTTTTTTAAATCCTATCTTTCAAAACATGGCAATCAGAATCATCTTGGAGAGGAACTATTAAATTTAATAAGCCATATGTTCAGTGAATTTACTTATTTTGTTCAAAGATGTAGACATAGAATTCACCTCTGTGTCCTTTTGTGTAAATTAACTGCCTTATTCTATGCTACACAATTAAGGTATTTAACAAAGTTCCGAATGTGCAACATATTATTAGGCAAACACAGCTACTAGTTTTCATGTTGTTGAAATAAATGCATTTAGGTGAACAGTCTGCAGTTTACTAGAATTCCCTCTGTGGAATTCAGCGTGTTTGAAGATCAGATTGACTGGCAGCTTCCTTGGTATACATAAAACAGATCTAAATTTATTTCAAATAGAAATTCTCTGAGGATTCTATCATCTTTGCTGTTCTGTTGTACTGAGGATGCAGATGTGCCAGACTGTTCTGCAGGATTATAAATGCATTAGTGAAACCCTAATACACTCTCTAACAAATATATGCAGTGCAAGAGGTTTTCTTAGCCATCTTGTACCCACTCATTTTATTTATTTCATGTAATTGGCATGTTGTTCTGCTTTTATAGCTTGTTAAAATGAGATGTGAAAATGGCTGTAGCTAATGGCTGCCGGAAATCTTTTCCCATGGTAGGCAGGAGGAAAAAAATGCATTGCAGATTTTAAAGCACAGAGCTCTCCCAGTGAGAAGCAAGGATTAAAAAAGATGGATAAAATGCATAGCTGTGTATGGTAGAAGCGAGTTTTAATGACCTTGGATACATAACAGAACGTTGTAGACCAATGCCCAAGTGCTGAAGTGGCTTCCTGTGGTAGGGGCAGGGGCACTGGCCTGAGACAGGGCTGCTCTGTGCTCATACTGAGACAGGTGTGCTGTGAAGAGTCTGGTGGTGGTGAAGGGGTTCTTCTTTGCTTCTGCAGAGATAATGATAAATATATACGTGATAATGAGAATACCTGGAATGAGGTGTTCTGAGTGTCTACAAAGTGCAGGACTTGGCTCCAAGAAACTTAGACAAGGTAAACTGTGGGCAGATGTCAGCTCCTCCTTCCCTGGAGTCCGGGCACTCCAGCCCAGTGGGTGAACATAAATTAACATGTCTTTATTCTGATTTAGCAGTGAACTGTTGAAGTCTGACTAGACAGAAATCCCTGTAAATGCCCAGTGTATATATCACTAGTTTTAAAGAAAAGCTTTCTTGTTTTTCTCCCGGACTACACTGTAGATACTGTCACATTATTTTATGTTATTTGAATTGCTGTCAGGAGAAACACACAGTCCGTCTTTAGTGGCTTTAAAAAAAATTAAAATTACAGTGCTGCACAGCATGATTTTAAATGGTTGTTCTAGTCTTTAGCAGCTCTTGGAACATGAAAGGATTTTAGCTTCAGGATTTGACCTGAGAAAGTGGAAGACAGCAGAGGAATTTTGGTGCATCAATAGCCTTCTCTGTCACTAAAGGCATTGCACTGTCTCACTATATTTAATGAAATGAGCAAACAATCTTTATACTTCCACCTGATCTAGGAACCTGTGGTTTGTTCCTTTGCAAGACATTAAAAAAAAAAGCGTGTCTTGCAGAGCGCTTGTTTTTTGGCTTATTATACAAGAAAAAAATTATTTGGATACTTAAAAAAACCAACAAATTAAGAATTTTTTTTCCATTATTAAAACATTTTAGAAGCTGCTGGGAAAGGGCTTGAGTTTTGTTCTGTGTATCAATATCCATTTCTTTAAAAAATCTTTTCAATGTATCATTAGATTTCTATACAATAGCACAGCACCTGCTAGATGTGTTCCAGAGAATGATCAACTGTTGTGTGCCTGTTCCTGTGTAAAATATTGGTAAGATGAAATATATCAAACACATTTATCTGCTGCAAATCAGTTTGTCTCAGAAAAGACTCAGTTAAATTATATGGAGCCTAATTTTTCTACTGATACACCTTCTGAATTTTATCTGATATACTGTATTTTTCTTCCCCAATAGGTCAAATGAATCATCCTTTACTTTCTCTTTTAGAACGGACAGTAAAAGTAAATTCAGCACATGCCATTTGTGTATAACTGGCATGATTTACTGCACGGCTGAATATAAAATCATAAAACTTACAGGACATGGTTAATACATAACCATCAAAATAACAGAGTGCAATTCTAAATTTATGAGGCTGAACTTAACACTGAATATCAAATAAGAACCACATTGATTTCTGTAGCGCATGGCTTAAAAACACATTAGGTGGCATAACTGCAAGACAGTACATTGATTTAAGTGTAAAATGCATAGCACTCAATACTTCACCACCTAACGTTTCCCAGTAATGAACAAAGCTGTTGTATATTGATGAAAGGAAAATTATTTGTTTTGTTGGATTATGGTACTCAAGCAGATGCCTTGCTTTTAGACTGGGCTGGCATAATTGGAATCGCACTTAGTAACAAATGACGTTGGACACCTGAAAGAGAGAGTACACAGTGAACTCTGCATAATGTGTTTTAGGAAATATGTGTTTAGTCTGGACTTAATGTAAGTCTGAATTCAGGCACCCTCATTTCAGGGAGGGTACTTTGGCAGGTACAGAAGATTAATTGCATTTTGGAGGCCTCTAATTGCCTTTAAAATGTTAAACATTTGCCTTCCTGAATCATGGCCAGAGAGTAAGTCTATAAATCTCTATCACCCTTCCTCACTGAGTTTTGCCAAAATTAACTCTATTTACATCAGGAAGCACAATTTTTGCCATATTTGAGGCCCCAATACACAAACTGGCTTATCAAATGAAGAGTTTAATTGACTTTAGTCTAAGGTCTCCAAAAGATAAATTGAATTGACACTGGCGATTCCTCTAGATTTAGTCTTCAGTAGAAAATTCTGTGTGGGGGTTGAAATTGGGTCTTTCGAACATGATTTCTTCACAATGCACTATATCCAGAGTGGCATCCTTGTCCTTTTTAATGCTCCAGGAGTGCAAACAGTACTTCAACCAGCTCAGCCAGAAGCTTCAGGTGAGTGTGGTCCCTGGGCTCTGCCGGGAGTGGGAACAGCCGGGAACTGCTCAGTGAGTTCTGCCCCTGGTGCCATGTCTGAGACAATGCTGCTCCTCAGCCTGTGAAAACAGACAGCAGAAACACCTTGGTCTTGAAGGACTTGAGCTGTTTAGAACGTACAGGTCTGTATATTAGCTCCAGTTGTGTACACACACACGTGTGTGTTTTGGATTCGTTGTACGAAGTGCGGCTACTGCCATGTTCAGTCCGTGGCCTCTGGCAGAATGTGCCCTTTGGGTTGTGTGCATTTCATAGCAGAAGTGAGCAGATATCAGCTCAAAGTCTGTGTTGCACATTGAAAAATTTCACAGGGTGTTACACTGATTGTGAATGTTTTAGAAGACAAATTGGATGCAGTTGCGTTCTAGTCTTGCCTACCTTTTGTGTTACTTTTTTTTTATCCTGCAAAGTTTAAGTATTAGTCTTCATGACATGCAAAATGGTCTGAGATGTTAGAGAATAATGTTTTAATCATCATTGACATTCTCAGAGAAGATTAAAATTTAATAAAATTAATTGTCCATTTTTGAATGGCTCACTTTGCAGTTAATCACACACCTTTAGCTTCCACTGCAGATGGGTATTTCTTTCCTGCAGTGTTTTTTTACCTTGAAACTTACCTGTAATGATGGTAATTGATTAAGTAGTTGGTTATAATTTTTTCTTCAAATTAATGCAATGTAATTTTAAGTTATGCTTAGTGTAAAATAAACTGCTTTTTTAATCTTGTTGAAAGAACCTTTTCTAAATCTGTAAAAATATTTTTTCTTTCCCTTTTAAAGGAAAATCTCCAACTTACTAAAAGAATATAACTTACTGGGGTTATATTTAATGGAAAGTATAGAATACATTGTTTTCACTGCTGTGCATCTCTAGTAATATAATTTGAAGTGCTAGGGCCCTTTGCATCCATTTCTGAATCTATTATTAGTTGATTAAATTAACTGGCTGGATCAGTACAGTGAGAAGAGACACAGTAATGATATTACAGAATTAGTATGCTATGATGAATTGTCAGGAAAAGTAACTGTGACAGCCCTGTGGCCATATGCACTTAGCCATGCAATTTATAGTCATTTGAAAAGCCAAGGACTTTTCAGTTTTGGTTAGGAAATTTGTTCTTGCTTTTGACAGAAGTTGAGGGATATGTACATCTCGAACAAGAGGGGGTTTACAGTGCCAATGTGAAAAGAAACCAAAGGCTCTCCTCAACTGCTAGCATTTGGGTAATTTACAAAGAACAAGCTACAAAAAAGGATGATTTTTATTGTAGCGGTGCCAGTTCTTTTAAATAGATTATAATATGATAGTGCATTGTATATAATAGTGTAGTTCCTTTACAATTGCAGAAAATAGTATTGCTTAGGGTAAGGTAAAAGTGAATGTGATCTTGTATCACAATTTCAGTAGTTATGGAGCACCACAAATTTTGGTACAGCAGCAGTAGGGTCTTTTTAGGAGGACAGTAAATACAGCTGGGTTTTATTCTTACAACTGATTTGAGGCTATTTAAAATGCCTTATTTTGCCTTTATGCAAGTATTTGTAAGTAAAATAAAGATTGCCAAACACCATCAAAATTACTGGTAGTTACAGTAGGTAATCAGCATATAAGAGTTGACTCATGGCCAATGCTGTAGCAATTCCCAGTCTTTTCAGCTTGCCCTGCTTAGTTGCTGGACACTTGGAATCTAAATTTAAAATCTTGCCATTTTCACATTTACCATATTGTGGGTTGGCTCTCTCTGTAATATTCTTAATCATTAAAGCCAATTACACAAATATATTTTCAAAGTAGTAACAGGAAGAGCCTGAATATAAAAGCAAGTAGACTAAGACAAAAGACAGCAGATTGTGTAGTTAACTCATTCTTTTTGTGAGCCTAATAAATGGTATGTCAGTAGTACTGTGGATCTGTAATCTTTGCTGAACATCAGACTAAAATTCTTGTTGAGCTTTTTGAAGTGGAGTGTTAAGTCATTTTTCTCGATATTGGTTATGTCAGTTAAAACTTCTGTAAAGAAAAGGAAATTATGAAATAGGTTTTTAGCAGTTAAATGATAGGATTTAAGAGGAAATCTTAATCTTGCAGGAAACCACTACACAGGTTTTGATCCCTCCTGGGACCTCTTCCTGGTACATAGGTGCTGGAGATGATTCTTCAGAGTGCTCTGTTTGGTACTTGGTGCCCTGAGAGCAGAACTGCTTCTGTCCTTGTGTCTGCTCCAGCAGATTTTCCTTTGTGCACGTTGTGTTAAGCTTTAGGAGGAAATACAATTTTCATTTTCATGAAATAATTTCACTTTCTAATTTTAATTAGAGAAACATTTTCCTAGCTGCGGTCTGAGGCTGACCTCCAAAGGTTACTTAGTCCATGGGTATGACATATCAGTTTATGTATATGATCCAACCAATTCCACTCATCTCTTCCTCTGCTTTGCTTTTTTTGTCATTAAAAAGTTTCTCTGAGTGTTTGAGTCTTTTCTACCACAGTTGAAGCCCACTCTTTATTGTTTGTTTTTTATTAAGAATGGATTTTTCCTTCTGTTTAAAATTTTCTCTCTTAATTTAATTATTAGATTAATTTAAAATCTTGTGTTTGAGTTATATTAGTTTTTCAGAGTTAATACATTAAGCAAAGCATGTAGTATTAATACATTCAGAAAAATAATGGCCCCATAACTGTTTTCAGTAACAAGAACCTGCAGCAATTTTGTTATTTTACTGGTAGAAGTCTTAATATTAAGAGTTAAATACTGCTGTTAATGCTGGTGTTAAGTAAGAAAACCACTTCTACAGTTCCTCAGTTTAAGCAAATAGTCCCTTGACTTCAAAGTAAAATAGCTCAAATACTCAAAAAATTAAATGTTAGTAGCGTAAATACTTGATTTTGTAGACCTAAATAAAGGTATTTGTCAACTAACAAAACAAGTTCTTAGGTCTCTGTATTTGTGTGGACTGACCTGAACAGAGTCTTTACTGAACTTATAACCTAATACTAATAATGGTGGTTGCTGGGGTTTTGTTTTGTGTTTTGCCTTTATCATAGATATATTTAAACCCATAGTCTGGTAAGGTAATATTTCCATAATTATTGCATGTAACTCTTCATATATTGATTGGCCCATGTTTCAGTGAGATTTTGGCTTGGTCTCATGCTTTATTTTTGCGTTTTTTGAGCCCTGTATTGTTACCTGCATGCAGCCTCTGTAATAAACACTGCAGTCACATAGTAATTTCCTAATCTTCCTGATCGATGTATTCATAACAATTAGTACTAAGTTACTCTCATGCTTATTTGCAACGGTAATCTTTGAATGCTGGGAAAAAACCCTAACCAGCCAACAAAAAACAAAAACAACAACAACAAACCCCCCCCCCCCACTCTCACTAAAGTGTAACAGACAAGATAGTATTTCTTTTGAGTTGTTCTTTTTGCCACATTTACAGCATCATTATTTTAAAATACTTTTTTTGGTGTTACTATAGAAGCAGCTTCTGAGAATAGATGACCAAAAGTTGCCCTTGCAGGCTGCTGTTGGTTTCAGTGGGTGTTAGTGAGTGTAGGGCTAGAGCCAAAATTTAATCTAAGTAAGATTGGAGAGGCCTGAGATGAAAATAATTTTGTTTTTTATTTACCTTGCTTTTTGTGGCAGAGAGTCTTTACCGTTAGGGTATTTGATTTGGGGTCACGTTACACTTGGGTGACCTGAAGTGATTAAACTTTGGTTCTGAGCTCTGGTTCGCCCAATATAGGGGCAGATAAGCTATAAAAATCTTGCTTCTGAATGTGCACACAGAAGTGCTTGGTCCCTTTTGTAGCGTGTAGTCACACTCTGGATGTTTGTGTTTGGCAGTAACTTTTCATAGACAGAGATCACCAGCTAGGAAATAGCAAAACATTATTTTGTTTAAAAAGAAAACAAAAAAAGAGCTTTGTTAGTGGAAGCTGTTTGGAATATGGACAGTGCAAATCAGGAAGCTGCTGTCCTGTGACAGGCATCTGCTCCGTACTGATGGATATCATGTGCCCTGACCCAGCAAAGAGCCTCTCAGCTCTCCAGTGCCTGGACCACTGTGCTAAACACTCCTCAGAAATAACAGCGAGTCAGGGTGCTCTGAAAAATATTGCCTAGGATATTTTGTCACCGTATTCTGTATTTGGAATCTAAAGAGCACTTAAACCTGAGCGGGCTGATGATAGTTGCTCTGAAGAGTCCACTCTTGCTGCCCGTGGAAATGAATGCCTTTGATGTCCCTGCACTGCAGAGAAACGCAGTAAGCAGCTAAATGCCTTAATGCATTCTGCCACTGAGCGATCTAAAAGCTTCCATGTGCATCGTGGAGCTTGTGCAGGAAGGTTTTCACTGTCAGCAAAGCAAAATGAATGCCTTTAGCTTTAAAGTTTAAATGCCTTGCTCAGCAGGGAGCCCAGAGAGATTTGTTCAACTGAAATGAGCTTATAATAAGGCTTTCATCCTAAGATAAGTAAAGACAACATTCAGTAGCTCGGTACTCCCTCACCAGAAAATACAAATAGCTTTCTCTAGGTGTTATGATGCTGTTATTGTCTTTCATGTGATTTGTTGCAATTCATGCTAATAGGCATTTTCCATCGTGGGCAGCGGTAACGCCATGTTGTAACTACATTACATTTAGAAGTTCAAAAAAATAAGAGTTGCAGCTTACATATTAATTAGTTTGTTTATTTTACCCCCCAGAAATGAGTGCTAGGATAATATCTACGGAAGGATTTGCAGTAGCAAGGTATTTTAAACCATTTAACTGTGCTCAAACTTTACAGAGGTTCAAAATGTATTTAGAGATATTCATAGCAAAAGAAAATCCATCGCTGGCTATTAAACATGAAACACCACTCCTGGCTTAGGCAGTCCCAGAGTTGCAGATTGCTTGAGGCTGAGAGAGTGTGAGGCAGCTATCCCTGTGCCTGCTGCTGCTGGAGATGAGAAACTGGGCAGGGTGGACCATTTGTCTGACCTGGTGTGGCTGTTTGTATATTCTCACTCCTGTATCTGCTGATTTTCTAGCCCCACCTCAGTCATAATTATTTCTTCTGCCATCAAGAGGCAGTATTTGATCTGCAGGTTTCAGTTGGGATTATTAAAATAGCACTTACGGCTCAAGCCTCTGTCCACTCTTGTTTTGCGTGTGGTGTTTGTTACAGGGTTTCTGAGTCCCTAATAAGCTGTTAACAAGCTGTCAATTATAGTGCTCATGCAAATCAGTGAAACAGACAGTGAGGGGCTGATGTGTACAGTATGCTATGTCAGAGGAGGTAAACTAAACCCTTCTACTTTTCATCCCTGTCCTTGCAAAGCCATCTTCATAACATCTATAAAGCATTCATCTTGTCATTTCCTTTTTATCATGTTTACAAATTGAATATAGTAGTTAAATATCAATTATTACAGGTCATATTTTGTGTTAAATACCAGGCATCTAAAAATACAACAATGACATTTAGATACCAAGGACTTCAATGAATCTGTCTTGATGCTGGTTTAAATGTCTTATTTACAATTTGCTGGATTTCTGGGTTCACCAGAATCATCCTGCTTTCATTCCCACCACCTGCTTTGTATTTTCTATTCACTTGTTTTCAATATATCACATTTTTTTGCTTGAAAATCCATTATTTCTTGGACTCTTTTTAACTCTTCCCCAAGGACTGCAAGCCAGGTATAAGTCTCTGTATACCAGTCATCAAAACTTCTCTGACTGCTTATTTTTTATTTTTTTTCTAAGTAATTCTCAGAAATGGAAGTCTCATAGCTCATACTCCTTACCTTGGTCAGGGTTCCCTCAGGAGCATACTATAAACCTAATCTTTTTCAAATTCTCCATCAAAATATCAACATAAATTTATTTGTGTCCCCCTTGGTATCCATTAACTCTTGGAATACTCACCCAATGTCATTTCATACCCTGTGTTACTCGACTTGGCTGTGTAAGCACAGATCATTTTGACCTTACTAGTTCCAGTTAAAATTCAAATGCTTCTAGTTTGTGCTTACTACTGCAAAATTTTTTTTCATCTGTTTTGAGGAAGTGGAACAAAGTAGCAATTGGTTGACTTTGCTGTTTGACCGGTGAAAGTGAAATTACTGATGGAGTACAAGTATCCAACATCTGACTGTGATGTTTAGCAAGATTTCTATTTTATAAAAAAGACTGGAACGTTTTGAAGGGAGTCACATAGAAAAAACCCTACTTTTCTGGTGAATTTTAGAGCTAAGATGATCATCAAAAGCCTCCTGACTTGTGAGTTTTTCTTAAGTACATCTGTAAACATAACTGAGGAGGGGAAAGGCAGGTAACCTGGGATACAGTTGTGAATGGAATTAAGTCCATGCCTTATTGTTCTCATCTCAATTGGAAGTGTAAAAATTTTGGACACTTGGCACTTCACAGACAATTATGTTTTATGGGGGGCCTGCATAAATAAATCAGATTTCAAAAGGCACAGTTCCATTCTGGCTTTGAAAGGTCCTTTTGAACAGCCGATTGTATTTGTGGGCTCATAATGGAGCTATCTAGATCCTTTTATTTAGTTATTTAAAAAGGCAATTGGTGTCCTGGGCTTAAGTCTATGTTGGGGAACCACAGAGCATTTTAGTTGGGAGGAAGGGCTGGAGATCATCTGGAGGTCACTGTCTTCTTCAGAAAGTCCTTTTTTCCTCCTGCCACGTGTCCCCCAGCACTGTACAGACTGTCTGCTGCCTCCAGCACAGTGACTGCAGTGGAAGGGCCTCGGCACCTCAGCGACAGAATGATTTGGTCACCTTGACTCAAAGCTGTCAACAGCTGTAGGACAGCTGGATCAGAACAGAGTCCTCTTTCAGTGTGTAATATTTGGCTCTTGATTTTCAGATATTTTACTCCCAATCTTAGGAGTGCATAGGCATTAATTTAACTAGAGTTAAATACTCTTAACTGAGTATTCTGCAGAAATTGAGTGGGTTATGTGCCTGCCGACTTGATTCTGCTGCATTAATATCAAGGACTGTTTTTCTTCTGTGAGCTGAATGGAATCAGGATCAAGAGCTAAGTAAAGTTAAACAGGCATTCATATTCATTCAGGAGCAGTACAAAGTATGTATTCAACTTGGTGCCATAATTTTCATGAGATATCTGGTAAGCTTATTACTTAGCAAGAGCTATTAGATGAAGTTAGGCTCACAATTACAAGGAGACCCAATCAGGCTTTTGCTTCACAGAGCATGGATGACTGTAGGAAGCTGATTAGGATATTTGTAGGATATTAGTAGGAGGCTGAGGAGTTGTCATTCCCTTTTCTGAAAAGATGGATTTATTCAAAAAGCTATCTAATTGGATAGATAATTGATTAACTGAGAAATTATATTTTCAACAAAAATCTGTCACCAGTCTGATAAAAAGCTTGTCCTTTACAGATTTTTGGAATATAGGGACAGATGTCTTCCAGTTATCATTTCCCAGCTGGAATTCTAAGAAACAAAAGAGTTGTAAGAGATCATCATACTGTCAGGATGTGTTCAAAATGACTTCTTTTTTTTTTTTTTTTATAGTCAACAACAACTGGCTGCAGCATCTGGCATTACTGTAGAGTTTTAGAATTGTTAATTCTACCAACTTCAGGTTGGAATAGCATTACAGACTGAAAAACAACACAATTTATCATTGCTTTTCTTTTTTCTTGAAAACTTGTTTCTTTGGTTCCAAGTGTGCATTTTGTAGTTAAAACAGGAGCCTCAGAGTTACTGATTAAATACTTTGGGGCAACTGAAGGAGCCAGATATGGTGATAGCGTTGCTTGTGTGGAAATAGGCAGCAGGAATTCTGTGTCTCTTCTCATCCCTCGTGGCTGCAGCCCCCAAGGAGCTGCTGCAGGGAGCCAGTGGCAGTGCTTTGCCCTTCTCTCACAGAGCTGCGGGACTCTTGCTCACAGCAGCAGCACCTCAGTTTTAACTGGTTCAGTGTTCTCTGGACATCTTGAAAGGCTTTCTTTGATTCTCATTACCATGGGGTCTGCAGTGGGCTGTGTGTTTGGATTTTAGGGTGCTGATTTCAAAGGTTACTGACCCTGCTAATGATTTAGATCTGTACATAATGCATGACAGACTGGAATTAAGTCTACGACTGGTTAGGCGTTCTAGTACTCCAGAAAAAAAGAACTAAATAATACTTTTTTGGGGCATTCCACTTTTCTTTTGAGGAATCTAGTCTCCAGTCATGTTTATGATGAGTCTCTGGGGTCTAGTGCTTCATATTCTTATGTTCTATGTTACTGTGGTACATGACTGCTTTTCATGCATATGCTAATTCCCATTTCGGATCCAGCCATTAAATATGTGTATAGTTCAAGGCACAAATTGAAAGGCTGGATTTGAAAGTTTGGTTTGTTTTTTTTGTTTTTGTTTTTTTTTTTTCCTCCTGTTAAACCATCAGAGTTAATTTAAAATTTCACACACAGAGTCTGAATGCCTTGCTGTAAATCAAAAATAGCTGCGTTCAAATGAATGAAGTTGTGAATGGAGATTAAGATAAGTAATAGAAAACATAAAGAATGTTCTCAAAAAATGAATGTTATAGAATCTCCCTCTAATTTTGTGCAGAAGACTACTTAGTTCTTAAGACATTACCAAAAATAAACATGAAGTTAACTTGACTACACTGAGGGTTTTACATGTTTTACACTTCTTGAGCATGGACTAAATTGGCTGTGGTAAACATACTTATTAGTATTCAATTTATTTCCCAGTGTCTTGAAGGAACCACGCTAATGTTTGGACTTCTTAGTTTGTTTTGATTTCATAGCAGGAAATTGTATCCACGTAAGTGAGCATGCACTGAACAGCAATAAATCATTATTTCTCGGATGACCAGTATCAGCAGGAATCTCATACACTTCCCTGCTGGAGTTGATTTCTAAATTCATTGAATAATTATTGGTACTGCTTTTCATATGTGACAAACATTCTTCTCTCTGATTCTGTTAAGCCTTACAGCGATGTTCACATACAACCCAACATGCAGGGATTCTTATTTTTGGGATGTGGCGAAAGGAAGAATAAAGAACCTACATACATTTTGAAAGAACAACTTATACTGGGAACTTTGTACTATGTAGTTTAAGGGAAAAAAATCTGACTCAGATTATTTTAATAACTTTTTCAATTTTATGGTTTATCAAAATGCAGACATTTTATTGAAATGTTAAGATTCGTGTAATATCATGAACTGTTTCTGTCATGACGAATAATATTGTCAGTTTTAAATTATCATAACAAAAATGCAGTGGTACAGAGTAAAGTGTCTCTACTGAATGCAAAATTCGGTGAAGCTCCCAAGGTTTTAGCAACAATTATGAAGACGGGAATGATCAATGACTGCATGAAATTTTGTCTTGCTGTAGCTCTAACATCAATTGTATCAGTGTCTTTTGGAGAACAGCAATTGTTTTTATAATCTGTATCAGAAAAGCAATCTGAATTCCAGCTGGGCTGTGTGTCTGTGGGATTATGTTCACAAAGCAGGGATGGGAACTGCAGGGCTCTGGAGCTGGGGCTGGGGAGGCTGAACTTACCCAGATCTCAGTGATGTTCATTCCCTTCAGCTGCAGTGAATGTCACCCCATCCAGCACCATTGATGTGCTACCAGCTAGAATTGGGGAAAAGTGGTTGGTTCTCAAAATAAAATTAAAAGGACAGTTCTTCACAATTTAAAAATAGATCTGTTATAAATGTTAGTTAAGTCCATAACATCTTTGCCTGTCAGAACAGTACAACAAATTACTGTTTCATTAATCAAAGAGTTAATTGAATTTTTAGATAAAACACTGCAAAAGTTCTCTATGGAAGTGAGACATCAATTCGTTAGAGGGGAGAAATCCTTTAAAAGCCTGTAAATTAAATAGTTTCCCACCAAAATGAATTTATTGGGTATTGATTGCCTCCCAACTCAGTTTTAATACTGATTAAATGTTACAACTTCATTTCAACACTCCTGCTAGCTCTTCTATTCTATTCCCTTCCCTCTTTTTTTTTTTTTTTTTTTTTTTTTCTTTCTTATGAAACCCTCAGTAATTGGGTTCAA
>VZTE01006658.1:452234-520234 GCA_013397775.1 Eulacestoma nigropectus
TTTTTTTTTTTTTTTCTTTTCTTCTCTCATATGAAAACCTGAGTAATTGGGTTCAATTAATTTTAGAAGTCATGTTTAGGATAAGATGGGTTCAGTGAGAAAAGCCAGTCTGTTTGCAATGACTTTCCTTTCTTCCTTGTGAAATACTGTTCCTTTCTTAGCCCGTAGCTTATGCCCTCCAGCCAGAGAGAGCAATTCTTCAGATTCCCTCTTCTGGAAGCTGCTTCACTTAAAACAATCCCATGCTTTCCCATGTATTTACCATATTATCTTTTGCTGCTCTCGAAGCCAAATCCTTTGAAAACAAAGCAAAGTTTAATTTTCTCAGGGCTCTTAACTGTTGTACATTTCAGGATTTTAAATTGGCTTCCATAAACTGAAATGTTGTGGAGTCATCAGTTAATGCGTTGCCCTCCTGAGTGACAGAGGTGGAATGTTTCAGAGAGTGCTGCCCTGGGTTTTTTTCCCTTGCTGTATGGCCTGTTTTGCTGGCATCACCTGTCTGTTGCAACTAATTCATCAAATAGCAAAAATAAATCTTATTTTATTTCTCAGATGATTTAGTTAAGTTCCAGATGACTTGTTAGTCACTCTTTGGGAATGAAGAGAGAAAAGAGAAGGTATATACGTATATCTGTTATACATCCCCACAAGTGCACACCTGTCAGCCTCAGGAAAGTTGTATCAATTAAAAAACTTGAAAGTTAACTTTGCCCTCGTATCTCCTGAAGCAGTAATGCCTGCAGTGCCAAAAAGGAGGGATTTAGTGCCCCCTCTGCAGAGCCAGGCAGCACAGCTGGTACTGCAGGAGCTGGAGAGCTCCTGGTGAGGTCCAAGGCAGGGAAAGCAGAGATAGGGCTGCTCTTAGCGAGACACACGAGAAACGAGATTGAGGTGGAGCTCTGAGGGGTTTGGTAAGGCTGGGGAACCATCCTGGGTACACAGAGTACATGTCTGCTTCTTCAAGCTTTCTTCGTGCAAATGCAGCCTCATTTGAAGCACTGCTTTGGCTATACTATGATGGAACTGAATTTCTTTTTTTTTTTTTTTTTGTCATCTGTAGAAGACATGCAATTGTTTATTAAGAAAAGCTGTAATTGTTAAAACATTATTTAAATCACAGTGAAGAGTATTTGCATTTGATGGTCTGTTAGGTTAATAATAACTCAAAATGAATGTTGTTGTTCGTTCCCTGAGCATTCAGCATAATGGGGATTTTTCTTTTTTCTTCAGATGTTCAGGCTCCAAGATACACTTTTCGTATTAGAGGGTGGTTAAGGTTTGTAGTACAGGTAAAATAACTCCTAAATGGATGCTGTGGAATAAGTTTTGTTCCTTTTGCCCACAAATGATTGACCCTCTCACCCTGGCTCAGTGTCACGTTCCCCTGGAAATCTGACTGTGCATGGCTAGGTGGTCAGTGGTACCCACATCACCTCGCTGGACTGGCTAAGAAGGTGGATGAGGCAGCTAACGAAGGCCAGAGTTAAACCGTCCTGACTGAAAGGTTCAGGTTTAGTGCTGGGCTGTGGGGAGCAGCAGTGTTTGACACCTTTAAGCGCTGTCATTCTGTGTGACTGTCTATTCAACAAAATATTCTCGGCTCTGGATAAGATGTGAAGGTTAAAGTAGCGCTTCTAGTTGTGATCACAAAGAGTTTTTTAAACTTAACACTTTTTTAGTACAGTTATGCAGGAAGGTTTTTAAAATCTTCAAATATGTGGAACGTGCATCTGCTTCTGCCCACAGTACATTGGTGACCCCATGCTGTGAGAAACTCCTATCTGTATAATTTTAATAGGTATAATTAAAGTATCAGCAATTCAAATAACATTAGCTTATGCAACTTACACCTATGCATTTTTTGTTGCTTTTTCCCTATGTTTACATAACTCTGCATTTCTATTTTCCATATAATATCTTACACCTGAATGATGTGTTGGAAAGAGCTCTGAAATGAAAGGTTACCATAACTTCCAGCACCCTACAAGCATCCCTAAAGAGAGCCACTCTTCCCAGGCAAGGCTGTTGCTCCTTATCCCTTTGGCCTCACAGGCACTGATAAAAATTTGCAGGGTTTTTGTTTCGTTTTTATGAGGGAATGAGTATTTACGTTTTCCTTTCTTTCATGCAGGCAGATAAACATGTAGAAAGGCATTTCTTATCTCCTTTGCATAGCGCCGTATTGCAGGCACTCCGTGTTCCTGGGATGTTCAGGTTTGTGATACTTTTGGAAATAAATTTGGCAGCATTTCTTCGTACATCTTTTCCAGTAACAGCTGCAGCTTCTTTGCCTGTTGTGTTTTCCTTCTGTGATGGGTTGCAGTCAAGTGTAGTTATGGGAGATGGCTGCTTCCGCTTGTAAGTGTCGAAGCCAAGCAAGTTTTGGCTAAGTTTTTGCTCTTCTTCTTTCTCTTTTCTTGTCATTCTCTCCTCTGGTATTTTGGCAGTGTGCTGTGGGAGCAATAGCTTCAGCGAATTTGCTACGGGGGAAAAGACAGAAGCTGCCATTACTGAGTATTACGTAGTTAATACTGATGGGCTTTTTCTAATAGTAAAGAGCGTTTCAGATGTTAAATCCGTTGTGCAGTTTTAGAAATATTTGTGGTTTGCGTGGAGGCTGAGGTCTTTTTCATATCCTGTTTTCTGAGGGTAGGACTAGGGGCCATATGGTGGATGCAGAACGATGGGACCTGTCAGATCAGTGTGTTTGGCAGGTTCCTTTCCTCACAGGGTTCCACGTTCCCTGGAAGGAGAGGGAGTCAGGGCCGAGTGTGGCTGTGCTGAAGGGCTGCAGGTGGAGCCCAGCTCCCCTCAGGATGCTGGTGGGGACAGGGGCTGCTGAGCTGAGGGCCTGAGCTCAGCATGGACAGTTTGGAACCAGTGACCTTCAGAAGGGTGCAGGGGTTTGATGGCTGGGTGGTGGTGCCTGACATTTAGGACAGTGTCAAGGTTGAAGGCAGGCAGTGCTGCAGATGATGATTGCAGTCCTTGCTAGAAAGAATGCTTAACTCAAAATTTAATATCTGATGCTTTTAGCTCTGGGTGTGTGTTAATCAGCCGTGTGTGTAAACCAGGATGATGACCTTCACAAAACCCTCAGCCATTAGTTAATTCAAACAAACGAAGTGTTTGGCCACTCACAAATACTGCAGAGGTTGAATGGGTGAAAAGGAAGGAGATTAGAAGCTTTATGTGTATGTAGAAATCACCAAGTTTAGAATTGTAATGCTATGCAAATGATTAATTTACATCCAAGTGGAAAGATAGTTCTTTTTTATGCATAAAGTTACTGTGACATACTGATTTATGCCCGAAGGCACAGGTGTGACAGGCAGCACCAGGTTCATGGGGTTTGTAATTGCTAGGGGTCTGTTTTGGTTTTGTATTTCGCACTTTAACAGGTAATAATAATAATGTCTTATAGGTGACATGGGTGTCTTCTTAGTGCTACATTTTTTTAATCCAAGAATTAAGAAATCTAGGCAAGTTCTTTCCATTGCTTATCTAGTACACTAACTATGAGTATATATATATATATTTAAATGTACTGTACCAGCAGATAAGAAATCGAGCTCACCTTCTGGTTCAGATTTAATGGTTTACGTCAAGGTAAAATTTTCACAGTACTTAAGTGAGATTTTTTACATGCCATCAGATGCAGACAGGAATTTCAGACTCCCACTAAAATTGTTCTGTTTCCAGAATGAGCACTGCCAAGTCATGTAGGTGCTTCAGAGCATTTTACCCCATTCCTTCCCATACTTCGTTTGTGTGCAAGTGACTTGCTTGAATAAATCTGTTTCTGTGAATTCTTCTTTTTTCCAGAAAGATCTCTGTCAGAGGTCTCTCTCTTGTCCTGTACCATTATTCCAGATCGTCTTCCCTCTTCTCTGCATAGCGTAAATGGGGAATATCTCCTCAAAACCATGGCTCCAGAGCAGTTTGGATCTATCTTCTTCCCTGTGTAAGCTCTCCCTTTTCTTAACCCATCTCTCAAATGGGGCAAAGCTTGCAGTCCCCCTTTTTCTCCTCTGTACCCAGGGACTCAGCTCCCTCTCTTTGACCAGTGGAGGCTGAACGGGACCAGTGATTCTGATCCTGCCCTCCAGGCAGCCCCTGAAGCATCACGGAGGGGGATTCACCCCGAGCTGGTGGCTCAGACAGGCTGGGTTTGTCTTAGGGTGGAAGAGCAGGAGGTGCTGCCTGTCAGCCCTTATGGCAAACCCCGCGGGATGGGGAGGCAGAGGCTTGGAGGAATTAGTCTTTACTCACAGGCTTTTTAAGCTGTGCAGATATTACACTGCCCAGTGACTGGGAAAAGGCTGCACACTGCAACTGAGAGTCATGAAGACAATCTGAAATTTAAAACAGTATCTTCCTTTTACCTGCATTACTTGTGAAGATTTTGGCAATGTAGATTAGGTAATGGCTTGTAGTCATTTTTTTTCCTAGGGTTTAGCCTGGTGTTAAAAATTTGTCCCTGATGTCCTCCTACTTCTGCCATTTTTATTTAAGTAATTCAATTAATGAAATAAATTGTACTTCTTAATATAGACTTTTACATATTAACAGTCCTCTGCAACTAAATTTTAATAAACATTAAATATCTTCTGACTTCACAAAACTAGAAGCCTAATGATAAGCAGATATCTTGAGAAGCCTCACAGTATTTAGGAGTCCCTACATTTTTAGCAAGCTCTTTTCACTATAATCGGTAAGCTGCATTCTGCCTTTGATTTACTTTCTCAAACTATATTGATTTCCGTAGCCTAATATATATTTAATTTGTAGGGAGGTGATTGCAACTAATATTACAGAGCTTTTAAAGGACAATAAATTCCAGACTATGTTTTATATATTTTTAAATTATTTTTTCTACTCCAAATATTTTAACCACTGAGGAAGGTATAATTTATCTCATTGTTAGATTTCCACGCATTTTTTTATTTATTGCAACTTAGGTTGCATTGAGATGGAGTGGTGTGCTCACATTTTCCAGACTGCATTCCAGCATAGTTCTCTATTTGTAAACTGTTACCTGATTTATAAACTAGTTTTTTAAGGGAAATTCAGGCTGATACACAGTTCCTGAAGTTCCTTATAGCTCAGTTGACTCACAGACATTTGGGGTGTACAGCTGATGTGGCCCTTCCTTGCAAGGAAGGAGAGAAGAAACTGCAGGATACCTGAAAAAATTTGTCCTGTAGGTTGTTTGGGATGTAACCTACAAAAAGGAATTGATTCCCAAATTGAAAGATGGACAGAGAAAAGTGGAGGCGAGTGTTGGCACTACAGTGTCCAGGACAACCATAACTGCTGTGGATATCCAAGGTCATTCCAGCATTCTGTACATGTTGATTAGCTTTTGTACCCACCTACCTGTTTTCCTTAGGGTCATAGTGAAGTTTCAACTACCTTAGTTCTGCCTCGTAATGCTTGTTTTGAGTTTTGATGATTCAAGCCTTGGTGGATTTAACAAATACTGTGGATACCACAGAATATAATGACAATTTTTTAGAATTGTACTGAAATTTGCATTTTGTAATTCAGATGTCTTGGCAATAAGATAACATATGCCTTAGATTGTAAATTCTCATTGTATGGGAATTTTTATAGCTGTGTTGATAAATAGCATTGACATAGGCTGTGTCTTTCCCTAAGAAAGGATAACCAAAAGAAAGTTAAATACCTCTATCTGACAGCAAGAGAGAGCTCTTGGAGGAATGAGAAGGAACTCTGAAAGGAGGAGGTTTGTGATTTAGCATGACTGATGATAATTTGGATTTAGGAAAAGAGATGAGGAAGTTACTCTAAGTAGAGGGGCTACACACGGCAAATGTACTAGATCAGTTTTTGCCAAGTATGGTAGAGAAAATGAAGGAAGAAAGAAAAAGTGGCTTAGAAATTTCTTTTCCAGTCTCTGCTTATCAACATGAAACATCTGTTTCAGCAGCAGCAGCTCCCACTGACACCAAGCACCGACACAGGGAAGCTGCTGCTCACACCAGCACAACCCCCTGAGCTGTGCTGCAGCGATTTATTGTCCGTGTGTGAGGTACGGGATGCCGCAGGTTAAAATGGAAATGGTTCCAGTGAACTTGGATGAGCATCATGTATGGAAATTAGCGTTGGCACAATTAATTTTTGTTTGTTATAGTCTTAATGTTGCTAAGCTACAGAAGGAAATGGCTCACGCTGAGGAAGTCTACAAGTTGCTGACTGTTTGCACAGAATCTTTTAAATATTACACTAATCCTGTGCTATAGCTTAGCTTTTATTTAGTGTAAATAAAATAGGTCCTTTATGAAAAGCCACCATCTTAGTTTTAAAATATTCCTGTCTTTACTTGTTATGAGAATACTTGTACCTATAAATAGCAAAACAGCTTTGCTTAGATCAGCTGCTTCATCAGAGGAGTTCTTGGTCAGACATGTACAGGCATGAATATGATCAACTCCTCTATAGTGCCCAAGAACAATGCATTTTTATTTAAGACTTGCACAAGCTTCCATTTATAGCTGAATAAAGTAATTTCACAGACAACACAGCCCAGGTTCAAACCCACAAATAAATACAACTGAACTATGTCATGTTAATAAGATTGCTTCCTAAGATGAAGTGCTTAACTTACTCCCCCCCATGAATTCCCAGGGCAGACGTGGATTATTAGAGCTTGAAATATAGAAGGTAAGTGCTTATGGTTTCATAGGTTGATGGAACAGCCAAAAGAAGAAAGGTGAAATCTTGACCTCAGAATGGAATAGAAGCCATCTATGAATGCATCTTTTCCTCTACATGTCTCTCCCCCACTCTCCCACCTTAGAATATCTTTTGGTACTTTAGTAAAACTGAAAAGAGGAGCTTGATTTTTGGTTTTTTTTCTTCTTGCATTGACCATAAATTTAGTTGATTTGCATGATGACCCAAGCTCATTTGATGCTGAAGATTGAAAACGTTTTCGGGAGGGAGTAAAGACAGACCTTTGATATTTCTTTTTTTTACTTAATCCTCATGTTTTGAACTGTTTATGAAAGCATTACGAAGTCTTACTATAGAGAACAGAATTTGTCATATGATAGTAAACAAGTTTCAATGTTTAAGAGTAGCAGTAAATGCATCAAATGTGTGAAGTACTTTTCTTGTTTATACCTCTGAAAAAAAGTAACATTAGAGCCTGAAAGTATAGTACTTGTTCTGAAAACCTCTTGCTGTTCTCCAGACAAAATTTACAGCTCTCTTGCACTGCAGAGACCTGTGTCTCTATTTTTCTGTTGCCTCAGCTTGTTTGGCAGTGCCTTACTTTAGAGGACAAGGAGTATTCTGAACAGTCACAGAATTTTCACCTGTGATTCGTGAATGAAAGTTTATTCATTAGCTTAGAAGTGTTACAAAGTATAATGAAATAGATATGATTGTGTTAAATTCTACAAGTGTCATTATCAGACTTTAATTTTTTATGTTGCGTCAAATATATGGGTTTCATTTCAGGGCATATTAGAGGAGATACTTAGATGGTATCTCCTCCAGAAGTAATTAAAATTATACTTAATATTAAAATCATATATTAATTATTTCTGGGCAGGGTACGTCATTCTAAAATGCATTCATTCTTTTTAGCAGTGGAAAGCTAGTACTCAGCAGATAAGGACTTGCAGTAAACTCAGTATTTATCATATAGCAAAGTATTACAAATTAATTATTTAGACCATTGTTATATTTTAATTCTATTAATATAACTTCCAAGTGATTTATTTTGCAGATGCTGAGACACGCCATTCACTATCCCATGGGAGCTGGACTTGGAAATCAAATTGTGGCTCTTAAATATTAGATAATTTTAATTTTCTAGAAGGAATAAGAACCCATAGGTGCTAACAAATATATAGGTGAAGAGTCCTTGATGCTAAGGATGCAAAAAATCAGTCCATGGTTAGCACATGAGACAGCTCAGTCAGAGCCAGTAATGAACCCACTACACACACGGCGTGGTTTCAATTACAGCTTTATGTGAGTAGACGGCATGGTGCCAGAAACAAAAGATTGAAACAATTTAAATGCTTCTCTTCATGGTTCAGATACTTGAGCCTCCAGTTTCTGTTCCCTTATTAATGTTCACTTTCATCTGTGCAGAACTCAGGCTTGGAAAATAGGAATTCACTGCTTGAATATGTAGAATGTCATCTTGTTAAAGGACGCTATAGTATGATGTGGTAATATATCACTTAGTTAATTATTTGCTGTGTGATAGTTGCCTTCAAGGTTTATGTGCTCAAGGTCAAGAACTGTATCTAGAAATCGCTAATTTGTCCTAGTCAAAATTAGAGAAGTTCTTCTAATAGACAGTTAGCAAAATAAAGGTCGTAGTCCCCTCTTCATGTAATTACTTAGCAGTTAAATCACTTACACCTCCAGCGGTGTCATCTCTTTGCCACCTCCACAACCTGAGGGAGGGAGGGAGGCAAGTACTTGTGTCTGCAGGAATCTGTAATCTCTGTTCCTCTTGCTGAAGGTGTCTCACTGCCCGATGCTCCCTGAGAAACGAGAGCAATCATTGTTTCAGTGCGTGGAGATGTGCTGAGCAGCCCTTGCTGCTGCCCTGTCAGGCTGCCAGCCACGCGCTGGCCTCGGGTTCGCCTCGGGTCAGGCCGGCAGGCAGCGGGAGCCAGTCACCACAGTGCTCCAGCTCCTGCAGCTTATTTCGGGGATGGCTTATGGGAAAGCCTGGAACGTCTTTGCAGGCTCTGTGCCATCAGCCGTTAGCTTTTTCAGGCTTGTACCTCTGTGGGTGTGATGGGACACTGAGGTGGCAGAGCAACTGTTTTTTGGTGTTGCCAAGCCCTTTGTGGAGGAGACGCCGTGCAGAGCCGCCTGTCCTGGGATGCCGGGCAAAGAGGGACATGGTGGCATTCCGGTGTGCAGGTCTGTCCTATAGACCTCTGTTCACCTCTGCTACAGAGCCAATGGCTCAGGAATGGAAAGAGAATTAATCACTTTATTAAGCACTCTGAAATGTTTCCTAAAGACTTTGAGCACACTTTTAATGGAAGCAAGGCTTTCTAATAGCCTCAAATTCTTTATTTATTTATTTATTTTAAACAGGCTGTTTAGGCATAATAGATTTTTCAGTTGTAAAGCTTATTAAAATGGAAGAATAATGTAGTCAGGTTTCCAATTGCCACTACGCTAAATTATTATTGTAATGATTAAGCAAAGTGGGAATTGTAGAGTATTTAGTGCTTTTCTTCCAATGAGATCATTTAATGTAACTGAAGGTATGTAGATGTGAGCAGAAGGTTTGCCTTGATGTGTAGGTTGGTAGTTAGTAAAGCTTATTTGCTTTGTACAGTTAAGGCAAATTAATAAAAAGATATTGGAAAGGTAATTATCTCTTTGTCTACCTGTATTAACATTTTACAACAACACTTGCTTTATAAAATAAGCTATGTTTTTGCTTATTAAATGCAGTGATCCATATTTGCGTTAAAAAGTTAGATTGTATTCCATCCAACTAATTTTGTCAGTCACTCATTCTGTTTAATTGCCACCATTATGAAGGACTTCTTCAAGATTTTCTAGGAATCACTCGTGGGTTTGCCATTCCAACATGCCTTCTGTTATCACTATTGCACTGGTTTGTCTTCTCATCCTGGAAGATTTGCTTGCCACACATGACCTATCTCATGTAACCATTTGACATTCTTGAGCCAGCCTTCTTGGCCAGAATGCGTCTTAACTCTGTATAAAATGCTTCTTGCTTCCAAAAAGTATTTGTTACTTAAAATATTTCCTCCCTCCCCCCCAAAACAGCAATAAAATATCATAAATGCCTGGATAAGTATGGGTTTGGGGATGCAGCCTATTGTAAATTGTAATGCTGTCAAAAATAACATAATCTTTTTGATATCTGATTTCCATTTTATTAACCTTGCAACAGTATGCCTTGTCTTCAATATTGCTGTTCTTTCCTTTATTCTTTTTTTGTAAGAGCAGACCATAACTCGACATCTAAATGTTTTCAGTCTTGATTTCTTGTTCTCTAGTTATCACAATTATTTATTCAAATCATGGTGGTTGCTTCCTTGAGCTTATTGTCTCTGTTTTCTAAATTGACATCTATCATTGTTAAGTACTGCAACTTCAATTTGATATGAATTTTCATATCTTGAAATAGGGAATTGGGATGAGAACTGTTGTTCATCTTTGCTAATTTAAACTAGATCCACCTATTTTTTTCTTGTTCTTATATGTAAAATATAAAATAAGTAATTTAACTATGTGATTCTTTGTCTTCTTAAAATAGTTTTGACTTCTGGAAAAGGTTGAGAGTGAAAATATATAAGTAAACTGAATTGTGGAGGCCCTTGTGGAATGTGAAGTATGTTTGAAATTAAGACTTACACCTTCATATCAAACTTACGTCTAAACTTTCTGCAGTAACCTTCCTTTCACAGTATTTATCGCAGTCAGGCAAAAAAGTTCTGCATAAAACACGTAATTCTCAGTTTATCTTTAACTTTGGGGAAAAAAAATTACTTTTACTTTATAAAGTAAAACATCAGTTTAATTTTTACTAGAAATATCAAATTAAGATAAAATGGATTCATCTGTACTTCCTAAAACAAGAGAGGGAAATAACAGAGAAACAAGTCTCTTTGTTCTGTGTGAAAGAGAATACTTAATCACACATCAGCACAGAATTAAAAAACATAGCAATACATGAAAGTATTCTTTTTTTCTTCACTGAACAAATTAATTGCCAGCAATGGAAAGAAACTACAAAGTGCTGTTTAAAAATAAAAAATACATATCTTAAATTTAATAAACAGGAGCTAACACAGTCAAAATGAAGCTCCAAAAATCAACCAGCAACTGGCAATTCATTTTGGGTCTCATCAGCTTGAAATACATATCAAACAACTTTCTTGTAAAAGAAAATTTGAAAGAGTATTTCTACATGCATGATTTTCTGAGACAGACTTGGTGCAAAAGCTGCTGTATAAATGTCAAATGGACACTTTTCCAGCTTAATTCATTTCATAGCTGAAATCTGGCCAAACTGGAGGTCTTAAGCCAACTGATAATATTCCTTGTAATGTTCCTCGTAATAGTGTTGTTATGCTTTTGTAAAAGAGGTAGGAATAATCTTCAGTATTCACAGGGAAGTAACATTTGTCTATTGCTAGATATGCTGACAAGTGTCGAAAGGGGATAAAGGGAAGAAATTATTACCAAGTGTGTGAGAAGGATGCAGGATAATTACCTCCTTATCCCCTTCTACTGACCTACAAGACAGCAGGATGTTGCACAAATATAAGGGATATAAGCTTATCTTGCAACTGGAGGTCTCTGAGAAATTGCAACATTTATGCTGTGTAGTCTTATCCTTCTGCCTTTTTTAGGGGGTAGAATGACCTTAAACATGATATTCAAGGACTGATCACTGAAGTTAATTCTGTCCTGCAGATACATTCATTCAAATCTGCTTGTAAAATAGTGGTTTTGTTTTCTAAGATTGCCAATATAAAATATAAAATGTTTTCACAAAATGTAGGAGCATGGACAGGGCTGGAAAAGATTCTTCAGGGAAAAAAAAAAAAAAATCCTTCAGAATTCCTGATGAACGTATTGCTGGTACATGCTTTACACCTCCAACTTCCCAAAATGGGACAATAATGAGAGGGGAGGTATAGCTGGTGCAGGGCTGGCCTTGGAAGCAGCGAATGTAAAATAACCCAAGGGAGAGCAGGGAGTTGATCTGCAACTTATGGAGATGAAAATTATAATTGAATATTGAAACATTTTGGAACTTATCCTTCTTTCTGTGTCTTACTGGTTATATTGGGAGTAAGTTGTCAGTCATATTTGTCTTCTGGTTGTATTCGAATGTAGAGAAGATCTTTGAATAACAATAACATCTGAGATGCACATAAAAAGAATTTGAGCTGCTGCAAATTTTCCCCTAAACACATAAATAGAGAAATGTACATTTAATTAGCTTTCTCTCCTTTTTTTAGCACTTTTTGTGGCTTAAATGCTTATCTCTGATGTGGTGCTGGTATTTTTAGCAGCATAGTAAGGGGATTTTTACTCACTGTCATACTACACATGGTTCATCACACTGCAGTAGATCAGGATAGATCAGATCTAGCTGCATGACTAAAATTTTGTGCCAGGTTAGCCTGTCTGAGATGGCAGTTTAATTGTCCTGAACCACCTTAATACTTGAGGATAGTAGTTTATTAAAGGAAAAAAATATGGCAAAATGGAGCTTTGTGTGTTGTTCACAGGCTGGATGACTAATGGGGATTCACCTTTCTATTTTACTCTGTTTCTCTTCACTGAGCAACACCCATCAGCTCTCCAAAGTGTGTTTTTTTTGTGGTCTTCAGTCAATACTATTTATAGCAAACCAAAATTTTGGTGTGTGGTTTAGTTTCAAGTATTTGTTTTAAACTAGTGAGTGGGTTGGTTCTGACTTCCAGGGCTGGTAGCAATTGATGAGAAACAGATTAGATTACTGCTTGATGATGACGTCTTCAAAAGCCCTGGAGTGACTGAGGAAGATAAGTCCCAGGGAAAATCAATGGACTCAGGCTCTGGAGACAGTTAGGTGAGAAGAAAATGTTTCTGTAATGACCTAAATGGTCGTTCTCTCTCATGGTCTCAGTTGTAATATACAAGGGAGAATGGGTCTGTGTAAAAATATCCAGCATCTCTGAACATTTTAAGGCTGTTAAAAGTCTGAGTGCTAGATGTTTATCTGATTACTATCTCCTGCTCCTACCTAACTTCAGCAGCGATGGACTAAAGCATTTCTAATGTAGAAACTGCGGGGAAAAGAACAATGAAAAAAAAACCAAGTCCCCAAAACAAAAAAAATACCCCTTTAATAGAAGCAGTGGCTGTGCAGGTGACAAAGAATAAAATATGTATTTAAAACCATACACGTTATTAGCTAGTTCTTTGAGTTCTCGGTTTTATCATCTTTAAAAGGTTGCGGTTTAGTACTGGTGATCATTTCAGACATACATTAGGTGTTTGTTCACTTCACACAAAAAGAACGTGATTTCCTCTTAGAACTTGCCAGGCATCACAGATTTCTTATTTCTAAGTGATGGTTTTCAGTTCGCTCCTCTTAATCATTTATGTGGTTCTTAGGTTGGTTTTCTGCGAACCCTTTGAGGAATTCCTTGTTCTCCTTCCTGGCCTATTAAGTATCAAGAATAAATGTTTACTGTTACTGGGCCAATGGCACAGCATTCAGATAATGAGGAGGAGAAGGAGGAGGGGGATGGGAATTTCAGTCCTGGTAATATTCTTCAAGAGAGAAATTAAAGTTTTTCGAGACAGAAATGATCAGTCGTGTATGATGCTGGACAGCGGTACCAGTGTTATGTTACCTTGATGTTTATCTCTGCCTCATGAGGTTCCTTTAGTCACATGCCTGTGTCACAGAAGTTGAACAAATAATGGCTTAGAACCGTATTTTCTGCCCTCTTCTTGTGTGGTACAGCACAGCAACTGTTTTTAGTCTTCCATGTTCTCTGAATTTCTGCCTTTTTCATGGTTTATATCTTTGTACCACGTTGAGTTCCCATCAGCCACCTATTGGATATTTGAGGTTAGGGTTTTTAAGCCTATTTTGAACTCGTGCTGTGGGATTTTTTTTCTGTTACAATGGCCCAAGAAAGTTCTGTGGGCAGATAAAATACAAATTCATTGGTTTCTCCATAGGATTAGAAATAAGAAGATGGGGCCCTGGCTGAGTAAGGAGTTCTACTGCGATACTGGGATTTGGTTAAAAAGAAATGCCCATAGTGTGAGTGGGGTGAGAGCAGTCCCTGTGGTGTGGTGGTTAAATAGCATCAAAATTGATGAATGAATTTTCTTGCTGCAGTATCACTTGATCCATTGTGATGAACCCTTGTGTTACAGACTGGAGAGGGCGACAGAGATCTGGGAAGAGATTTGTCCAGGCTGCCTGAGGCTGGCATTGAGTTGGGGAAGGAAGCTGGGAGTTAGCGTTGAATTCTAGCTGAGTGTGCTGCTGCTCAGAGCATCCTCTGTCCTTACATCAGACCAGCTCCGTGACAGAATGAAAAACTGTACTTGCTGATAGTGTTTTATGTATTGTTGTGCTGAACGTTTTGAATTGATGCTTCTAACAACAGGGGAAAGTGTGTGCAGCCTCACAGATCCAACTGAAGGGCCTGATGCGTAAAAGTAAATCTTAATTGCAGCTTGCTTGTCAAGGATGGATGCTTGAAACAGAATATTCAGTGGCTGTTCAGGTGTGGTTTTTTTGTCTAGCTTGGTACATTGACCTTCTTATCCCTTTTGTTATGAATTCAAATTCTACTGGGATAGGAATTGTAGTGAAGATTGTGACTAATTTCATGATCTTGCCAGTAGAAATCATTCCAGGTCATTACCAAGGGATGAAATCATTTGAATTTGTGATTTTAGTCAATGTATCAAGTCATCTGACTACCTGAGTATTAGCTATGATAAACGTGCTGTTACTGCACTGTTGCCCTTCTATAACATTTTAAATGCTGTTGTAATAAAGGTAAATGCAGTTACAAAAATGGGCACAAATGTGAACAAGAATTTTGAGGATTTTCTTTTTCCGAAGAAATGCATAAAACTTTTATTTCTGTGTTAAAAATAACATTTTTATTTAAGTTTGAGGGGACAAATTTGTTTTGGTATAACTGTAGTCTACTCTTTTAGAAAAAAAGATGACTCTGGAGAAACACTTCTGGTAAATGTAGGGATTCCTCTTAGATGTGGAGTACAAAAGCTAACATTTGTTGAAATGTAATGATTAATTTGAATGAGCAATTTTCTTAATAGTTTTTTGGGCTTTTTTTTTTTTTTTTCAAAGATCACAAAATGATTAATAGGTTGATCCAGGCTGCATTCATATTATAGTCTAATTCTGCATTATATATTCTCCAATGTCAAAGAGCTAAAAGTTCAAATTGGACTAATTTTCATTATCAAGTTAGGGGTGGGGAACTGTAAATTATTCACCTCCACTGAGGAGACCAGATTCATAAATCTGTTCAAAGGAAAGTGAAAAAAGGTTTCTAACATGTCTTGAAGATTCTAATTCATATCATAATTTCAGTATGTAGAGTTGACAGCCAATAACAGTTTTCAGACTAAGGCTAGAAATCCTTTTACCATTCACATTCCTTTCACTGGTGTTAGCGAAAGACTGATTCCTTTCAAAGTAAACTACCCTAAAATGTCTGTAATTCTATTTTTGCTGGATATATGGACAAACTAGTTAAATTTAATAAGAGAACCAATATGGATGCTCTGTGTGTGAGCATGTGCTGTGATCCAGAGCACAATCCTCTGTCATGGTGTTCCCTATGGTTCTCATATGTCATGGTGGTCAGGCACCTCTCTGGGGTTTGTGGGAGATATTAAAAATGTGTGTTGGGAAAGTAATAAGAGGATGAGTCTTATTTTGACAGTTCATACATCCCTTTAAAAATACCTGATATGTGTGTGGAACAGGAGAAATGAATTCAAACCACAGTTTGTGTGTGTTTTCCTTCATTTCCCTCGAAACATTTATCCTATTTTGTCATAATTTAAACATGAGTTAAATGCTCTGCATTCTTGAAAATCAAGCAAGCGAAGCATGCAGATTTGTTTCTTACCATGTACATTTTCTGACCAACTGTCATCAACACATTTAACTGTGCTTCATATTGGATTGAATTAGAGATTATATTCACGCATAATACTGAGATCAGGCTGTATTCTGAGCTCAAATTTTCTTAAAACTTTGGTAATTCTGTTGATTTGATGTGGAAAACTCAGAGGAAAAAAGGGTCAGTTTCTCTCAGACCACATGTGGATATTGTAGAATCATCCAAAGCCATATAGAGAAGATATTTAACAAAATAATAAGCTCTGAAATAAAAACAAAGGAGAAAATACCTCATTTTTTTCTAAGGTAGAGTGAGCTATGAATTTATTCTTACACACATGGTATTTTAAATGCCTGCCTATTCAGCTTTCTGTGAGTCACTTAAGTGTTCTGTTCCAGCTTTGAATATCAATAATGACAAGTTTCCTGACATCTGGGTTAAGGTGAAGTTATTGTATCTGTCAGTTAACCTCTTTCTTGTCAGCCTGCCATGCTTATAATGTTGTGTATGTGGCACAGTATGAAGACATTTTTTATTTTCTATGCAAAATCTGTATGCTAATGTAATTCTAATATATAAACTGAATCCTATGCTGTCTGACGGAGGCATGGAAAACATTCTCCCTCACGAGTGATGTAAATTTTGCAAACTTTATTGGTAAGTACAGCAATAACTATTTATTTAGCAGATATTATCATGCAAAGTTCATTTCAGTGACAATATTAATGAGAAAATGAAACTATGAATGCCATAAATATATTGTGAGGTATTTCATAAATATATAAAATACTTGTGTGTCACTTTATACTTGTTTTCAACATTTTTCACTTCTTTACAGCTTGCATAATAAATTAGTGACTTTTAAATGTGTTCTACCATTGCTTGTGGCATCATGTAGATTGTTTGGTTTAAAGTAATTATGTTTCATCACAGATTTATGTTCCAGTCAGAGATTCAAACACTGTTGAGCTCTACAGTGTATGAATGATTGCAAATTTTCAAAAGAGAAGAGTTTTTGAAGGTGTCTGTATGTTAAGTTAAATTTTTGGATTAATAGGAACATCAAAGCTCCAGCATCTGGGTCAGAGAAGGACCTCCACAGAATTGCTGTTTGAAGCCTTTCATTCTTGACCTCCAGGACTGTAATAAACTTTTAAATAATTTTCAAGGACACTTCAGATGCTCTGTCAATTAAACTGCCATGCAAGCCGTTTTCCTGTTGGCCTGTAGCCATTATTTAATATAATCATTAAAATATAGTTTTAGGAGATATGGTATGACACGTGAACTGTTTTCATTAAATGGATTTCCTACCCAAAAAAAAAAAAAAAAAAAAAAAAAAGGCAAAAATAACAGGAGGTAGAATAATTATTTAAAAAAAAGATCTGAAAAACCCAACTGAAAATACTGTGATCTTCGAAAGGAGCATTTTAAGAGAGTGTACTTCTTGGTTACACTGTGCTTTTGTAATCAGCTCGTAGGTGGGATATGATGAAAGTAAACAGTGATCTTAGAAGGACATGTGATACTAAAAGACCCTACAAAATTAAAAATTAAAAATCTCATAGTGAATTCTCTTGCCGTTCTGGAAATCCTCATGTGGAGCATGCAGTGCTGTGGACACGATGTAAGATGAGGCTAACTGAAGACTCAGTTGTTTTGAGATGTATTTCCAATATTGCTAAGCAAAATATTGTGACGAAGCTAGAATTCTTTCTTCTGGAAGAAACTTTTTGAGGTGCTAAGTGCAGCAGGATGGAAGGCAGTGGTGTCTCACTGCTGTTGCAAGAGTTGATAATGACTGAAGAAGAGGAGGAGTTGAGTGCTGTTCCTTCTTTTGTGACTCTTGTGACTTTGAGGTTATTTTTTAGTCTTTTTATTTCTTTTCCTCCTTGTCAGAGTTGTAAGGTGGCAGGAGCAGCAGTGTTATCTGCTAACCACAAGATTGCTTTGGGCTCTTGGATATTGGTGTGCAAATTTTTTCAGTGCCCTTCAGTGGACTGTGCTTTGCATCTGCACACTACTGGTGTTGGCCGTGGCTAAAGGGCTTCAAACATGTCTGCCAAGGGGGCTGAAGTGCTGGCTCCCCTCACAGGCCTGCAGGAGTTCTCTGTGAGAGTGTAACACCTCTCCAGCTCACCTCTGGCCCTGGGTGAGAGTACTTCACCTTCAGTTCGAACACTGGTGGCACTATCCAAGTAGAGATGGGGAGACATCTGATAACGTGTCAGTAATGTTACCTGTGCTCTGTTTTCAGCAGAAATTGAATTTTATTGAGGCTCCATGTTGCTCAGGCAGATAGTTTGATTTAAAGAGAGAGAGAAATGATACTGTCAGGAAGAGGAGGGGGTGGTATGATGGCACACATAGCTGAGAGAATCTTTCAGCAGCTGGTGCTCTTGTCCTCTTGGAGGAAAAACCCCAAAACAACAAAATAAACAAACCCCACCAAACCAAAGAAATGCCCCATAACATTGGCACTTTCTTGTTTTCAAAGTTTGGCCTTTATTTCTGGCCACAATTGGCAACATGTATGAAGAGAATTCTTTGAAGCTTGCACTCTGCCTTATGATCTTGGTATAGTTCTTCTCTTCAGCTGCGTGCCCGTGTGTTTATGAATGTAAGTTTCTAAAGTTTCTAAACTTTAAAATTGAAATCAATAAAGCTATTTCCGTGGTTCTGAAATAGCAGCAGCTGATATCCCATTCAGTTAGGAATGGAAATCCTACTTCCTTTCTGGCTTTATGGGAGCTTCAGAGGGCTCTTGAGTGGTGAACCCCATCATGCTGATCTCCTCAGATGGGATTCACAATTAAGGCCTCATGTTTTATTCCTTGTACCTCACACTTAAATTTGTTGTGCAGGATAGCAGCAGTTATACAGTCAAGTTACCAGGAATTGTGTCAGGTTGTTGTGCATTGCCTGCTCCCTCCCTCTCCTGCCCGCTGAGACTCAGATACCTGGGTCCTGCCTTCTGGAGTAAGTGCAACCTTCTGTCATTTGCTGCAGAGGGGAAAATCTGCTTTATGCTGAATACTACAGAATTATTTTTATTTTATTTTATTTTTTTTGTTTTGCTGCTCAGTCATTCAATTGGTTGATTTTCAAAGACAATATGGAGGAGTGTGACTTTGTCCATATGTATGTATTTATTATTGCAGGCATTAATCTCTTGCTTTGTGTAGTTTAGTTCACACCAGCCTGCCTCTCCATGAAGTTCTCTTTCCTTAAGCGATCAGGTTCTGCAATCTGCTGCTTATTGCATCCTCAAAAGCGTGATATAAATTCAAGTCAGGGACATTGTACTCTAGTTAAGGGACTGAGAGGATCGTAAAGAAAAATGAGAGGTATAGCAAATGTGTTTCCAGTCTCTGTAGTATATATAATAGAAGGTTTTATTCTGCAATTGTCAGAGAGGATCTCATTAGAGCTCAGACTTTCCTGTTCCTGAAAAAGTTCTCATGTTGGGTACTTTAAAGGGAAGAGTTCACAGAGTTAAGATTTAAGGGCATAGGCTCCCTTCTAATACAGGGAACTGTGATCACAATGGACTGAAAAGTTCATAAGCTGTTTTGAAGGCAGTACTAATATGTACAGTTTGCTTTATTCAGAAGCTCCTTCATGATGCAAGTGCACCTGCAGAGCTGTAGGAGGAAAGGAATTTTCCATTCCATTGTCATCCGCTGCCTCCAAAGGCAGCAGCCTAAAAGTAATAGACTGGATCAGCTTTAACTTGATGATTTCTTTTTTTTTTTTTTTTTTAAANACAGGAATTATTTGCTAAATATCTTAAAAAAACAAATCTGTGATTTCTTTTTTTTTTTTTTTTAAATAAACTTTCCAAGGCAGGCTGAAAGGTTTAGGAACACAAACCCCTCAATTTGAGTATCCCAGTGGAGAGGAGTTTTGGTCTTTGAGGTGTCCAGAGCTGCCAGATGTCCCCATGCTCTGAGTCAGAGCCCCTCTCCAGCTGCAGCTGGGGAACTGTGTTCACCTCTGTTCCTGCAGCCAGGGGCAAGGCTTCCACGTGCTAACCTGCATCCATCGTGTCTGCTGGAAGTATTAATAAGGTTGTTACATATTTTAGAAAACCAGGAAAAACTAATAGAGAAATCTGAAAAACCCGTGTTCGGATCTCTTGTTCTAAGCCTGACAACTGGAATAAATCAATTGTCCCTTAGAATCTGTCTCTCAGCAGTTTCAAAGAGAAACAGGTGTCCCCAAAGAGTACAGGTTTGAGTTCTTAAATAACATACTGAAATGGAAGTCAATTTAATAATTAGATATATAAACTGAGAAAGGGTTGGAGTTTCTGGCCCCAGTTCAAGAAGGCTTCTAACTTTGAAAATTGCATTTTTCAATTTTTATCATTTTAGTCTACTGTTTTTTCTTGCTTTCGTTTTCTGTTCCATGTCTCTTCTATTGACTTGCTGAAATAGTTTATACATAATATTTTTTCCCCTTTTATTGAAAAGCCCAAAGTTTCCTTTTTAAAACCCTTCTATTTTTTAATATTTAGAAATATTAAAGGTCCTTGTCCCCAGGCAAGCTGTCCTTTCCCAGGTGGGTGCATGTCTGTTTAGAAGGAAGATGCTTTATGCTGGTGCTGTTGTTTGGAATTGGTTCACATCATAACACAGCAAAATATTACTGGCTAAGCCGAGTAGCCGGGCCTTTTTCTTTACTTTGGCTGTTCTTCCAAAAAAACATTAAAACATCATTTTTCTCCTTGCAATAGGCAACCTTTTATCAGTATGGTGCTTATTTTTCTTAACTAAAAATATAAAGAAAACCATACTTTTCTGATCTGCATTTAAACTGTTCTTTCAGGTCTTACACATATTTGTGTTGATGATCTTGTTAAACCTTTTCAACAAATTAACATTATGAAAAAAAAAGATAAATCAGAACCCAAACCATGAGATTGGTCAGCTTTGGAGAGGCCCAGCTCCAGCCTGACAGAGTGAACACTTACCATATGTTTGATTTTAAGGAACATTTTGATAGTTTCCTATGATAGTTTCCTAAATGTATTTATTTTAATTCTCAGTTGAGTATCATATTTAGCCAGTGTGAGAATAATCTTTGAAAAATCTGTTGCTTTTTAAAATCAAATTTCTGAACTTGAAATATACTGACAACACATCCGACAGAATCCTGGAAGCTGTTCCTGGTAGATTGGGTCACTTTGTTCTAATATGGAAAATAGTTTTAAAATTCCTAATTCAGTGTGTTTTGGGATAATGATTAAATGCTGCTTGGGCTTGTAGTGATACATCAAATTATTTACTTAGAGATCTCTTAGCTGTTCCTCCTAACTGCAGAATGAAGCCATTATCAAAATAATTTCTGAAGTTCTAATGGACAGTTTTCTAATGGACTAAGTTCTAATGGACTTATTTTACTAATTTATTTTAATTCCAATTTCATGCTGCAATACGTTTAGAAAAACAACAAAATGCTTTGTGTTGGAGGAATCAGCTGCTCTTAGTTGGTTTATGGTCAGAGCTACTGAGGTAAATTTTTTTGAATATACAAAATAGTATGAAATAAGACAATCGTAACTTGGGCTAGAAAGCAAATAATTGCTTCTAGATGGCATCAAAGCTGGAGACTTGAGCTGGAACAGATCCTCTGTCCATGTCTCATAAACGTGTGACAGTCTGGTGGGAAATGTGCTTGGTTCTGGCATGGTGGGAGCTTTCCCCACGGAAGATATGTGCATATATATAATTTCCTATATACACAGATGATATAAGGATCTATCTTGCTCCACAATGCTGCATGTTAGTCTTGAGTAACTACATTATTTTAGCTAAAGGAATGAAGGCTCGTAGTGTTACTGTAAACATTGGATTGGTCAGCAAGTGTCAGACTCATTGCTATTGGAAAGTACTTCTGTGGGAAATCACTAAATCCAGAGAGAAGAGCCTGGACGGGGACCAGGATTGACATTTGGGCTTGATGATATAATGAGACTTTAATAAGCCAGTAACAGGCAGCCTCACAAAATGAAATGAGCAAAGATTACAAACACAGAGATCAGTTCCTTGGATCTTAAATACAGAAATTGTATTAATCTGTATAGATAAAAAATTAATTGCTTATTTTATATGGTCCAGATGTAATTATAAATCAAGATAACATTTCTTAATAAGGCAACATAGCCTTTCAAATTTCAGACCTTGTGAACTGTTGCAGCCATGGCTTTGGGAGAGCTGGAGCACAAGTTCTATTCCTTCTTCATTCATTCTGGCTTCCCCCCTGCCCTCTCCCTCTCTTGTGCTGCCTGGGCCCTTTCTGCCGTGATTCCATTTGTTCTGAACTGCTCTACTGGCTCTGGGGTACTTGTATTCAGGCCTGAATGTAAAGACTCTCAGCATTGGAGGTTTATGCTACAGTGTTTTAATGGCCATGTCAGGCCTCCAGAAACTTTTATTTTCAAATTTAAGTTCAGTAAACTGACTTTACTGCAACACATGTATAAGTATGCACAGGTTTATGGTTGGAAATTTCCTCTGCAGACCCAAGTTTACTGCAGTCCCTTGAAAGACGGTGGAACTGGAATCCTTCCCCAGAGGAAATCAATGTCACAGGGTCTTAAATCAGCAGAAATAAGGAAAATAAAGAAGTGAAACTTTTGTAATAATATACCATTTCTTGCCTATTAATTTCTGAAGATGTCATCTCAGGTCGTTGTAATGTTATTTTGTTATAGCATTTTTACTGTGAAATGTATATGAGGAATGCACTGTGAGCTGTTAATTATTATTTTTTAATAATGCCTTTTTTTTTTACCTTCACCAAGTATCAAGTCTTCTAATTCAGGTCTTGTTTGTTCTGATTTTGATTTATCTGGACAATAATTAATGCGGTTGCAGGTAAACGTAGTCCTGAAAAAATGAACAGGTGTTTTTAAAAAAAAAAACAAAAAACAAAACCTGTCCAAAATTTAGGTGTTAATTTATAGCAAACAGATCTGAGGAAAACAACAGAGATGCCCTACACAGATCACTGAAGATCCTTTTTCCTCTCTGTTGCTCAGCTTCAATTTTCTGTGAAGTCACTGTTGCACTTCTTTTCTGATTGCCCTGGTATTTTAAGCTTTCTGCCAAAATAGGTGCTAAAGATCTTTCGTAGAACAGAATGTGAAAGAAAAATAACACTTCGAGGTACACTAAAGAAGAAAAAAGATCATAGCCAACACTTTCTACTGGGCTTGAAAAAACTCTTTTTTGTGCACATTAACCTCAGCACACCCCCGTGTGTGCTGTGCACGTGAGCTCTTTGGGAAGGCAGGGCTTGATCAGAAGGCTCTGCCTGGGGTTTTGCAATATGTATTTTACATGTAACACCCTTGAGTTTGTGTGTTTCCTATGTGTGTAAAAGCTGCATCTGAAAAACAGGAAGGATATATTTTAAAAAAACCCCAAAAGTTACTTTAATTTGGTTTACAACATTTTATTCCAAAATTGATGTAAAAATTGCATCTTAGTCACACGTTTATTTGACAGCTCTAAGACATCTTCTCTCTGAAACAGTACAGGTCTATCAAGGGAAAATAAGGATTTTGAAAGATTTTTTTTTTTTTAATTTGTATAATTATTGTAAACTTGTTTTTTCTAAAATCTTTTCAGACTTGTCTGACTTTGTCAAATAAATTGAGGAAAAAAAAAAAAAGAAAAAGAAACGCTTATGAAAAAAGAAGCGATGTGACACGTGAGTTTTACTAGTGGGAGAAGAGCACTGCTAAGCCACTGTTTCCACAGAGGCTTTTTGCTGTTTTTCACTCCCCTGTATCCTCAGCTGTTCCTTGTCAATGTTGTAACCAGCAGCCTCCAGCACACTGAAGCTGATTGGTGATTGGAGGGAGAAGCAATAATCAACTAATGGCAGGATGGACAGGTTTTAATGATGTTGGGAACATATAAAACTGAGTATCTCGATGGCTGTGGTCACAAATGCGTCTCGTGTTGCTGTTTTCCTTGCTTTGTTTAGTTTTTGTTGAAAACTCAGCATTGTTTCTTCTCGTTAACATAAGATAACTGGAATAAGTTTCATATCACTGTTCACCATTCCCACTTGACTAGACATTTTCGTAGTTCAGATGAGGCTCTAATAACCTTCCTGAGCTCTGCTGGTTCTAATGATGTCCATTCAATAAATGAGATTTGAGCACAGCTGCCATGCTAAACAGTATACTTGTACATAATTGCAGGGGAAAAAAAAAAAGCTGCCATGAGAATTAATATTTAGCATTCAATTCAAAAATAGAATCAAAAATACCTTTTTTTAATAACAAGTACAGTTGCCTTGATAGATTTTTTTCCCTTTGAAACTTGATTATTTTGCTGACATCTCTATTTGCCTCTTTGTCTTAAAGTGATAGTGATTCAGAAAACCTGCTGATGTGATAAGTGAGTTTCCTGTTGACATTACCTTTGTCTTTGACAGCATAAGCTGTGGACCTGCAGAAAAGAAGGCCCTGAGCACTGCAGAGGTTAAGGCCCATCTGGCCCTGTGGGAAAATAGACTAAAACTTAGTATAGACAAAATAGGCAAAATATTAATAATAAAAAAAAAATACAGTAGTTCTGCACATTAATTTATTTATTTAGTAATCTTTACACTTTTGTTTCAATTCTTTTTCATGCTCTACTAAATGATGTCTTGAGGAAAGACACCAAAAGATGTTTCTATTGTACAACTAAATGTGGGAAGAGTCTAAATGGCGGAGAATGCTCCTGGAGAGAAAATGAGAGAAGAGATTCTCCATCTGTGAGGATTTTCTTGTTTGCCACAGCACTCTGTCAGGCCTTTTTATTTCCGATGTTCTGTTTGTAAACTGGTAACTTTTTGTAAATCGTTCAGATGGAGCAAAGAACCCTTTAGCCAATGTTTGTTTCCAAACACAGAGAGCTAATGGTGAACATGTTGGTGACCTTTGGTGGCTCCTGGAAATGAAGAAACTGAGTGAGCAGTGAGTGGCAAAGGCACTTGGGGTATGCTCAGAATGTGTGACAGCATGTGCTCCCAGCAGCTGAGCTGCAGGATGCCTGCAGTGATGGCATTTCCTACTCCCTGTGTTGTTGTTGCAGTGGGAATTGAGTGCAGGAGAACTCTTTCCTTGGAGTGAGCAGGAGAAACTCAGCTCAGCTCTCACACAGGTTGGGCCATGGAGTCCCCCTACCCCACTGCCCAGTTTGCCAGACTGGTGGAAGATGTTGTATGAGCAGCTCTGTAGCAGTACCTGGAGATGTGATCAATCCAGCAGATTAATGACATTATTCTCTGGGATCAGTTTTCCCTTGGTGTAAGACTGTGTGTGTACGCACACCCCCACACCCCCCCACCTATCTGTAGTGGGAGTTTATAGAGTACATAGTGTATAGTGGGAATATATAAACCGGCCCGGCAATCACAAATAATTTCTGTAAAAACTGATTTTCCTCAGATCGCAAGATAAGAGAGAATTCAGAAAACAGAAACTCAAAATTCAGAAAAATACTCCACTAGAGATCACATTCCCGTTCCAATACCCAGCCACATTAGTCAATAACAAATTGATAGTGGAAACACCTATCTGGGTGTAGGTTTCCGCCGTAGATTGGCTGCGTGTGGAGATTTTGCCTCAGCATGTCTGAGCTTACACTCTAGAGCAAGAATTGGACCATATGGGCAATGATAGGAGTAAAACTGGGTCTTGCTTCAGCAGAATCAGTGCCAAAAATTGGCTATTTTAAATTAGAGCTCCTAACCTGAGGAAAAGCAGCCATGTGGGGAGAACCTGGCATGGAGGAATGCCGGAAATTTTACATTCCCATTGACATGGAAATTTTGGCAGTTCTGAGGGTTAAGGGGTGGGGAAGAACCTTCAAACTGAAGAGTCCACGTAAGGAAATAACCAGTGTGAGTGTTATGTGGGGTGAACCGAAACCTGTGACCCTTTCTGTCTACATCAGCACTCTGAATTTTAGTGTAATTAATGAGTTTGGGCTTGAGTGGCTGTGTTTGGGTAGAACTGGGATATCAATTGGCACCTAACTATTTGAGCAGCTCTAAAAATATGGCAATATTGAGACAGACCTAAGCTTGAAATGGTAAGAAGTGCTTCTTTGTAAAGACAAAGATGGACTCGGAGATAATTTATGTGTTTGTTTAACAGAAAAAAACAAAGCATTTTTAACAGCTAGTGAATTACTGCCTTGTTTAGAAGCACAATTGTTTTTTACATCCTCTGCCTGGGCATGGCAGCAGCTTCTCCCAGTGATATTTATATGTTAATAAAATAGTGAAAGAATAAAACAAAGACAAGGGTGCATTTTTAACTTATATTGCTCGTATTAGATCCTGCTTACAGACAGTTAATGGTTTTCTTTCCCCTCTCCAGCTTTATACATTGAAAAATAGTTTCAGGAATATTAGGAAAGCTTCCTAAAATTTGTTTTCAGTAAGTTATGTTCACCTTTTAAAAAAAATAGTCTATAATTCGTTAATCTCCTTTCCCTGCCAAACTGGTTGTCTTATTCAACAATGAATTGAATACAAATCTTCCCCCAGGCAGAGAGACAGAATACCAGCCCCTGAAAGTCTAGCAGCTTAATTGACATTTGGTGGTAGCCTTAGGCACAAGTTAATTTCTACCCTGTTTATATATACACATATACTTTTCATAAAGCATGCAGGCAGTACTGCAGATAAATTAAGAGTAATTCATATTGTACTTCCCAGGTACACACTTGTTGAACTGACATGAAGCCATTTCATTTTATGAGTGAAAGAGTTCCTCACAATTAACCAAATCTGTCAGCCTTGCAGGAACAGTGTGTTTCCAGGCAGCTGTGTGAGGTTTGCAGAGCACTATTTTTATTCAATTGCCATCAAGTGAGTGCAGCAATCTCAAGAAATGAAGCTGAGGGTTTCAGACCTTGTTCCCAGAAGATGTCCCACCTACCTGAATGCTGCTATTCATGACTGAGAAATACCAGACAGGCTGTTGGGGCAAGCGTAAACTTTATTCATAAAAGAAGTTCTATATATGCCTAACTCATGGGTTCAAGTGAGTGCCAGGAAAGTTTCCTTAAAAATGCGTAACCCACAGTCAGGTAAGAATAGCAATACCAGGGCATTCAAAAGTAAATGGGGGATTTATTTACATAATTGAAATTACATTTTTAATTGTGATCTATCTCCTTTGCCTATGTAAACTGAAGTCAGGAAATGAAGTCTAAGCTCCAGTAGTAAAACCTGAGGCTTTGCAAAGCAATTGTTATGCTCAGTTCCAGCTGTGGAGTTGGTCCATTTCAGTTCCTGTACCAGTCCTTCATCCTATTGCGATGAAAGTTCTGCTTTGTAAGGCTAATCCACTGGAGCTATTTGATTATACCTATCAGTGCTATAGGCAGAGAAAACATTTATGAAATTACTAATGTAAAGTGCAGTACTGAAATAGATGTGCACAATTGCAAAAACAGTATCAGTCACCCTAAGAGGGTTTTTTTTTTTTAAGTCTTTGAGACTCTATGTGCTTCTGAGTACGGGGGCAATGGCAGGAAAAAAAAAATATTTTTTCAAGTACTTTAATGTACATACCATTGAAAATCACATTCCTAAGTGACAAGCAAGCAGCAGCTTTGAATTGCTCTAGTTCTTCGAGTGAACTTACTTTTTCTTTGATTTCACAATACATACTGCCTTATTTTGAAGAAATTCTATGTGAGAAAACTGTTTTGATGGTACAAGTCATCAGCTACAATAAAGTTCTTTTGTAAAGATTAGTGGGGTTTGGGCATTTTTGAACTGTTCAGGAATGACAAGAGGCAGGTATTGCAGGAACCCTGTAGGAGCATCAGTTTTACTCAGACAGCCACAAAGCTGGAAATCTGCTTGATGATCAGAGCTGCAATAGTAGCAAATAATTTCTAGAGACTTGCTTGTAGGTAGAGGCACAGGAAGTGGGGATGTGCTCTAAAGCCTGTTTGGCAGCAGCTGGGATTTGAGAGTCTCCTGCTGAGGACAGTGGGACCGGGTGTTGTTCCCATGCAGCATCACGATCTTGGGGGTGAAGTGGCAAGTGCATCATTCCAGCAATTCACTGGAAGTTCTCCTTCAGTTCTCACTTTCTATAACACTCATGCTCTGATTGTGATAGTATTCATCAGCATACCTTTGACTAGTCTTGCTCAAAGATGCAAAGGAAAGGAGTTCTCTGAAGTGGCAGGTGATGAAAAGGGAAGTCGGGCAGTTCCCTAGCATGGATGTGGCACCAGCTGTGTCCCCAGCTCTCGCTGTGTTCGGCCTTTTTCTCCATTCTAATCTAAAGAACAGGGTGGCACAGAGAGGTTACTCCTCTGGGCTGCTCTGTCAGTGGGGTTTAGTCGCTCCTCACTGATGCTGTTCCCCAAGGAAAGGTGCCAGCAGTGCCTGCGAGAGCTCGCTGGATACCCCAGAGCTGCCCACAGCAAACCACCTGCAGGTGATCTGCAAAGCCCCCTATGCTCTGCTGCTAAAATTAAGTTTATGGATAATTTGTAACCTACTTGTCTCTTGAATAAATTACACGTACAAATGAAGACAGAAAAACTATAACAAGTGTTGCTTTTGGCTGTGGCAAAGAGGCATGTGTGAATCTCTTATCAAATATCTCACAGACTGTTCTATTTAGCAGCTCCTGCTTGTGAACAAGTGATTCATTCTTGTAGCTCTTGTCTTTTTAGTACAAACATTAAATATTCTTTCACTTCCATGACAATTTAGAAATTATCTGTTATATTTGGTATGTCAAAACAAACCCTGCTTTAAAAAAAACCCCCAGAATTTAGTTTCAGTGAAACTGTAGCTGTGGTTAAAAATTCACAGTTATTTTGCTTTCGTTTAGTGTATTTTGCAACTTTCCCATGTATCTTTAACTTAAAAATGTTACATTATGTTTTAACGTGTTTACTAAGGTGTTTTCTTCCAGTTTCCCCAGTTTCTTCTCACAGAGGAATTTTCAGGATGTTTTTGTGGTGTTTGTCTTGTTTACAAATACTCTTGTAGGTTTCTGAAATTTAAATAATGGCAAAGGAACCAAATAAAATTAACTTTGGAAATTGCCAAGGTAATAAATGCCCCATTGATTTTGTATTAAGCTCCACATGTACATTTTACAATACTTCATTATCAATAGATTCTTTTTTCTAAATGTAACTTTTCTAAAATCTTACTTCTCATAGATGTCCCTGTGCTGTGCCTGGGTTTGCTTTAGCTCCTTGGTGCTGCACTAGGTCTGTCATCACAAGGTTGAGAAACGTGAAGAGAATGCCCGAAGTTCTGAAAGTAGATACAAGATTGGATCCCTTTCTGTGCTGAAAACTTGAGGTGCCTTTTTTTTTTTTTTTTTTAAGATATTTAAAATTCTTTAATTTTAAAGTTGTTTTTGTTTTTGTTTTTGTTTTTTTTTTGAATTGTGCTAGCCTCTGGCCAGTTCAGGTGTTTGGGCTCCTTTCCAGATGTGCCAGGCTGCTGCTGTTCCCTGGCTCCGCAGCTCCAGCGTCACACGGAGCTCTCAGCAAAGCTGCTGCAGCTGCTCAGGTGCACATTAACCCTCCCACTCACTCATTTCAGTCCAAAATGTCAAAAATCACAGGGAGCTTTCAAAAAAAAACACCCCTTAAAAATAATGGACTCAGATGCTTGCTGTGGCAAATACATGAAGTTAATAGTTGGTTTCCACGAGTAATTATACTGTTAATGGAGCAGAGCAAAAACCCCTCAGCTTATACAACTGGAGCAAATGACCTTAGTTTTAACCATGTTTATGCTCCTAAAGCACCTTGTGCCATCTTTCTTTTGTTTTTTCTTTTTTTTTGGGGGGGCGGGGAGTGGGAGAGAAGTGCATTTTATTTTGAGTTTCTCGTTTCAATATGCATTTTATACTGTAGTTTAATTCACAAATAGAGGAGTAGATAGTACATGATAAATAATTGCAGTTATTCTAAGCAAATATTTTTAGGAAAAAAAAATGTAATATCTTGGAGAAAATATGTTTCAATCTCTGCAGAAAACCTGAAATTTGAACTTTTTTATCATAAATCATGCTTAAAAGGAATTTCATGCATTAATTATCTACCGTACCCTTTTGTTAGTGCCATCCATATTCAAAGGGAAATAATGTAATTACATAGCCAGTACATCATTCTTTTATAACATATTCTCAATCACATTGGATTTATACCATTTCTTTTCAGACTTACTAGCAGTTGGTAAAGATTCCCTAATTTGCTGCATAGTAAATGTTGTATATAGTATCTCTCTCTGTTGGAATTTCATAGAAAAAAAAATTAAAAAGAAGAAAGGGTTTTATAATGAAGAGGTTTCTACGTGCTCTGCTACTGGAGTGGGGGAGACTAGCAGTCTGAAAAAAATCCAATTATGTGTAATTTGTGTTATTGCTAATATAACTGTGATGAGTAGGATTTGAAGCTGAGCCCATGCAGAATACTACAGTAAAATCTAGCTAATATTTTTCTGTGAGAAAAGTATTCTGACAGTTTAAACTGTGCTGGCGTTTATATCATAAAGTTTCTAATAAAAGAGGGTTCAGTAGGATAAAATTTTCTGAGCAGGAGTTTGTATAATATTTAGAAGTAGGGATTTGTCTGCTGAGGAGTTCATGAAGCTTCTTCTACAGTGTGGTTGTACTTCTCAAATTCATAGTAATCCACAAGTGTAGAACCAGCTAGGATTTTAATAAGACACATAATACCAGGATTAAACATTGCTTGATTCCTCAAGCAATGCATTTTCAAAAACAAATCAAAGGTAACCATCTGGTAAAATTTCTAGTCAACATAACAATGACTATGATCTTTCAACATGAATCTTAGTATGTCGTATTTCCTTTCTTTTTTTTCATGTTGATTTGAAGATTATGTAGATATAGATACCCAATATTCTCTCTTCTTGTAAGAAGGAAGGTTTCTTTTTTAACATGGGGGGCTGGGTTGTCAATCCTGTCCCTAAAAAATTTCCTATCCCAAGTCTTGATTGAGTTGTTCTCAGTCTGCAGTGCTCTGAGTGCTTTGCCATCCTTTGGGATACATAGCTTTACAAAGTACTAGTGCAAAAGCTACCATAAAATTCGTGCAGTTTTAGGGTTGAGAAATCAGAGCAGTGTTGGAGAGATCTAAGCTAACACATCCAGCCTTTCACAGAGGCACAGCATGTCCTGTGTACCTATATGATGTTTCTCAAGTATCAACATTTAAGGTACTTGAAACTTTTTTTTGCTCCCTTCTTAATGTTACAGTAAGTATGGAAACTTTGTAATGTTTGTCTTAACTGCTGAAGCTGGTCAAAGGAGGCACAAGCAAGCAAGCCAAGTCCTTTGATTTCAGTGTTATGTTTTTAATTTGGGACTGTATATTATTTAGACCAAGGGTTATGCAGTTTTCATAAAAATATACTGAGGCACTTATCCTGAATCATTTTAAGGAATGGTATCAGTTTCATGCATGTACCATTTCTATCAGGCATCATAACTGGAGAACAAAAACATTTAGGCAAGGAAAAACCAGAAATTATGCACTTTATTTCCCCCTAAAATTCTGTATGCTCGCTTTTTCCTCCTAGATAAAGTAAAAACTCCCACTGAGAAATCCTGACTGCAGAATGCTTTCTCTCTCTCAGGGAGCTCTTTAGGCAGGAGACACGTTGCCACAAACATTGGCACACTTACATGCTGTATGTAGATAGCTTTATATAAACCAGATTGAAAATACACTTTTAAGCCTCAATTTCTGATCAAGCTCTTCATAATCTGTGAACATTAATACTGTTTTCTCTTTAGATTTGGTTAAGCTTTTGTTGAAAATGTTGCCCAAACGAGGCTAGGGAAATCTCTGTCCCTGCAGGCACCTGGTGGAGCCCTGGGCAGGTCTGTGCTGACCCAAGCTAAGCAGCAGCTCTTGGGAGGTTATCTCTGGAGGGCCCTGCTAACCTGAGTGGTCCTGCAGTTCTCTTATCTCAGTTCTGTCAGTGGAAAAGGAAGTAAAAGGAGGATTAAGTATCAACAATAAGATAAATCAGAACCTAAAATCAACTGGAAGTATTTCTGTTCTTTTACCGTCCTCTTATAACATGTTAATTAATTGTTGCGTACCTGATGAGATCTTCTCTGTTCTATCACCTTAAGGTTGAAGTTGTCCCTTTACTAGGTGCTTCTTTGTCATCTTGATGAACAAAATTTTTATGTGAAATTGGCGACCTCTGCTTTTCTACTAATCTGTATTTCTTTAGTTCAGATTTTTGTTGTACTTGCCTGTACTTTCCTTAGTCTGTACTTTTCTTTTTCTGCTATGCCATAGGCTTTTTTGAATGAATAATACTACTGTGCAATTCCTGTGTCTTAATATGTCTTAATTTTACCTTTTATGAGTTTATTACGTCATAAAAAACTAGCAACACTGGGCATTTTGGTCATCTGTAAAGACTGCGCTGGGGAATCTTTCGACATCCTGAAGTGGCTAGTCCCTCTTTAGGCTTTACAAGTTTTTGGAGGCAAAGAAAATAGATTTGCATGGGACTTAACCCTGTACCCTTCTATTTGAGACAACTTCATTTACTAAGAGAAATCAAAGAAACAAATTTCAAAATGGAGTAAGATCCCCCTTGACAAACAGCTGGTGAGGTTTTTTGGTTGTTGGGGTTTTCTTTAGTTCTGAGTACACTGATATATTACAGCTGTTGCAACCATCTCACAAGCTTTCCCAGTCCCTCTGGCCTGTCCGGGGCTATGCTTTTGAAGACGGATTCTTTACTCCCCAGAAAGAATCAAGATTACCCAGTTGTACCTTTGTAACTAAATGTCCTTGAACTTTTGCCACACTGGCCCTTCAGGGAACTGCCTGGTGTGGGCTGGCATTGAGGGGCACTGGGAGAGCTCTGGCAGTTTTCTGGGACCTCTTACCTGCATTTTGCACAGTTATTGTTCACGTTCAATCACAAACTCTGTGATACTGACATGGTGTGCTGGATGGTGTTACTTACCACGCCTTGGTGTGAAATGAATCCATTACAAATCACTTAAGTGTATAGACCATGTAATTTGTTTTCTATTCCTGTTATCAGTTCACAGAAAAAAAGGACTCCCTGGCAAAAATGTCACAGAAAATGTGCTGTTGTTAGTGACACTGCTGTCTAGTTATGGGAACTGGGAAAATGACTGATATTGGTGAATGTACTTTAATGTCTTGTGTCCAAGGTCTGGGATGATGTGTGCATGACACGTATGTCAGTAATGGAGCTCTGGTTTCTAGCATTTGTTCATGAGTTACCCTGTTGTTGTGTGTTGTGTTTAGGAAAAAAGCTAAAATATGTACAAGCAGGAGTGGTAATGGGAGCAAGGAGAAAGTGAAGAACAGAAAGGCAAAGAATTTAGAAGATTGGCAGAGAAAACAGTGGTCTGAACAGGCACAGAATAGAGTAGGAGATAAGGCAGAAAAGGAATGTGGTTGTAAGGCTCTTGAAGGAAGGATTTATCTCACCAAAAGCAATACAGTTTGTCAGTCTCTGTATTTGCTAAAGCTCATTCAGTATTCGTGATGATATATGGAAATAATAGTAGAGGGAAGAGGAACACTTAGAGTGTGAGACTTTTCCTTTCAGCTGTGTTTATTTAAATGAATGGGAAACCCTGCCATGTGGTAGACTTCTCAGATGAGCTTCTTACGAATTACTTAGTACTCCATAACTTAGTACTGATGCAGTAATTCTTTCTCTAAAAGCAATTATTTGTGTGTATGAAAGTGTCAGCAGCTTGTGATGCATTACAGGCAAATGTAGTGTGCTGCTAATAGAAGTTAGTCTGCCAAATTAGTGAGGCAGAGCAGTACGAGAACTGGTGTGACCTATTTCTGCATTTCTTATGGGAATTCAAACAGAGGAATAGTTGTAAGAAAGTCTTAGACCCCAGCATTGCTTTCATAATCAACTCCCAAGCAGTGGGATATATAAGACACCAGCTCACGTGGGAAGAGAACAATAAACAGGATTTGTGTGTGTCACTTGTAACTGTAGCTGTCGGGAATATTCTTTCTGATTTCATTTCTGCTTCTCATTTTCAAGAGATTAAGTTGTTGTTAATATGCTGACAGCTACTGCTTTATTTATTTTACTCTAGTATTTATGCTACAAATTTCATCTCTCCTTCATTGTCTGTGTTGTCTAGAGCGAAAACAGTATTTTGTGTGAGGCATTTCTGTATGGGTTTCAGGCCATATGACTGAAAACATATCAGCTTACCTGCTGTAATAGAAGCTTTCATAGATGGGAACCAAGGTAATAATAAGGTAATAACTGAAAATACTGCTACTGTTGTAGTTTTTTAAAGTGTTGACTTCAGTTGAGGTTTACAGATTTTAAAAAGCAAAGCCAAGCCTATCATAAGGCCAGGTGGAATTGTGCAGCAGGACTGTCTCTTGCTTTTTTATTCCGTAGTTTTTCAAGGATTTTTATTTTTTCCCCTTCTCCTGTTGCAGGTTTCAGAGTAGTGAATACTGTAGGTGGAGGTCTGGCAGCACATCTCTAACAACTTTTATGTGTTTCTGATGTTTTATGGTGCTAGAGAAAGGAATTGGGATACAGAAAATTCTTTGAGACTATTATGGGGTGAAAATACATTTGAAAAACATTTTAAGCATCTCTTAATTAATCGGGAACTCAAAAATAGCTGGAGAAAATGCCTTCCAATCTCCACATGATTAAATAATCCTTAATGAGAAGTAGGTCCTTCGTTAGACACTATGTCTGGCTAATTGAAGAAATCATTTCTGCATCCACTCCAGAGCACAGGAATGAGTGAGCGTGGCCTATAGATGAAGATGTTTGCCTTTTACTGGTATTTAAGAGTTGCTAAATGAATCTTATCTAACTGGCTGTGCACAGCCAAAACAGTGTTATGGTAATTGTACTCTGTAACTTGAGGGGGTTATTCTGCTTCAATGTAAAATTTTAAAGTTCAATGTATTTTTTGACTTTTTTCCTTGCAGATCATTGTTGGTGTGATTAATTCGTCACGGCTACTTAGATATGTAGAATCTAAATACTACACAACATTGCTTTTCCTTCTCGTTATGTTTCCTGGATATGAAGCTTGTTGTAAAGCCATAGGATGAAAACTCACGTGCATGCTGAAGGATAAAATATTTCTTTATAGAAGAAATATACAGCCTGGCAGTGAGCAGCAGTGACTAAGGGCTCCAATAGAGCACAGGATTGTAGAAATCTTGAAGTTAGACAAATCTGGGAAACACCTCCAAGCACAATCTCTGGTTGAAATTGAGATTTTATTTTTCTTCCATGTCCATGCTTTTGATCAGAAGGAATTGCCTTTGGGTTTCCTTTCTCCTTTGGTTGTTTTGTTTAACTGAATTCCACTTCCTTATTTCTCCTTATTTCTTCTTCTTATAATTGTGTGGACTGGAGCACGCAGTGTGTACTGAAGTACGAGGCTGAGTGTGATTTGGTCATTTCTGTGTTGTCATTGTGGTTCCCCCAGTAACCAAAACCCTGTAGCTGGCGGGGAGACAATGACTGGGCAGCAAATCCTAAGCAAGTCACGAACTGGAGGGAATGTTTTGAACATGAGCGTGTCTCTTTGCCTGTCATTTGACCAGTAGTTTCCACTGGGAGAAGTCCTTGAACTGGTACAAAAATGTGAGGTTGAAGAGGAGAAGCAGTCATTTTCCTCTGTGAGGGCTGGGATAATCACGGAGACCGCAATCACCAAGACCATTGCAAATCCTGGATTCAGAACACTTGCACTAATAGTTAAAATAAATTAAGATGTATTGGAAAAAAAATCACAGAGGTTAAGAAAAATTCATAACCACCACAGGCTGTCAGGTATTTCCCTGTTGGAAAAGAATGGAGGGGTGAGGTTGAGAGTTTAATATCATACAAGCAGAGGTTAAACCAAGATGCTTATTAAAATAGAATATAATTAACCTGTTGCAGCAATGCTAGAATGTAGCCTTACACAAAGCAAAACACTGGAACACAAAACAACGCAAGAGAGAAAAACAAACCCTGGTGTATCCAGGGGAATGCAGTGCCCGTATTTGTCAGGCAGGGAGGTTGGGTAGCAGAGCTATTTTACTTTTCTTCATGAAGTTGGTGATTGGTACCAGAGGTCAAGTTCCAGACCTGTGTGTGCTGGGAGAAGAGAAGAGCACTGGGCAGCATCACCTGCAAGGTGCTGCCTTCCCTTGCCGGGCGGGGAATAAGCTCCTGGTGTTAATTACCTGTTAATGTGCAAAGATTCTTCCTAGAAGGAGGAACTGCCAGGCCAATGTGACTCATTCGTGCTTCCATTTCTCATGCCCCTTTGGAGCAGCTGAAAAGGCAGCCAAAAGAGGGAGTTTCTCTCCCTGAAGGGGTGTCTGAGATTCTGACGGGACTTTCTCTGTCCTGCAGCTACCTGTCAGTTCTGGCTGGCTCCTTTCCTGCCCTCATTACCTTGGCTTCCTTCTAGTCTTGCATTGGCCTGCTAATGCTGCTCTTTTTCAGGGTTTCTCTCCTTTGACTTTTCATGGCTGTATCCCTCTTGCATAAACTTGTGCTCTCGCTCAGAACAGATCAGAGGGGAGCACGGGCACCAGTGCTGTGTCCTGCCCTTCCTCCTCTCATGTTCCCCATGCAGCACCATGACTACAGCAGTGCTGTGATGGGCATGAGGAGTCCCAGTACAGGCAGGTACCAGCGGCTGTTTGTTGTGGTTGTGCTGCTGTTTGATTTCATTTTCCATACAGACAGCTGCTGGGTGTTTCTCTGAGGTGAGTATCCCTTAGCAGAGAAGGGGCAGCAGGTGGTTCTGTGCCTTTTCTTCCAAAGACATTGCTCCTTTGTCTGGTGACTGGGTTCTAACGTTGCTTGGCCCCAAGGAAATACTCTGATGAACATGCACAGCAATCGAAGCAACCATTAATGTACTAATTATCTGTTATTTTTATTAACATGCAAAGCAGAACAGTGCCTGTAGTTTCTCTCACCTTCACACACCAAGAGATTTCAGATACCATTTTTCCAGTCCAGCTCTCCTACACATGGAAGTGTGAAGTACAAGCAATGCTTTGTGAGAGTGGTGAAAAGGTTTTGCTTCTGGGATCCCAGAATTTCCATAGGGGCAGTCAGTGTTTCTTGCTCCTCATGTGAATGTAGTTTTTGCAAGTGTTTCAGTTTGAAAAGTTCTTACTGATCCATGGAAATAAACGTGGATACTCTGTCCAGGTTCTTCTGATACTGGTTGCTCAGATTACTTCAAAGTATGTAAACCTGATATTTTGCATGAACTAGAGATTGTAAGAAGTATGAACCAACCAGCTGTCATTTCATAATAAAGCTGCTTTCTATTCTGAAGTGTTTTGGCAAACACTAATTTAGTTTGAAAAATAAATAAATAAACAAAAAATAATCAAGCAACTGATTTCCTGATATCAAAATTGCTTCCTATAACAAGAGTCAAGGATTCTCTTGAATACAAGGGACTTTAATGATGTCTGGCTTGGTATTAAGATAAGTGTTTATATTCAAATGCAGAAAGAAGAGTTGCTCTTAAAGCTGCCGGTTTAATGGTTTTGTCTAATTGAATTCTTGTTTAATTCTTAGGATGAAGAAGTGATTGGCTTAGGTTAATTCAGAAATCGTGCAAAAGTTACTCTTTGAAACCATTTTAGGATTTTATTTTCACATTGCTAATTAGCATTTTGAACACTATACACACTCTTGATACTAAATGAACTAAAGTAATGAATGCTGAGTTAAATTTGTTTAAATTTGGGCCTGCACCTGTTTAATCATTCAGTCAGAAGATGTATATGGGCTTTACTACATTTAAAATCACTACTTAATTATTAATACTATTAAAATGCTGTTAAAACGTAGCAAGTTGCTAGAAGCCCTTTCAAAAGATATTTTTGAATCTTTAAAAAAAATGGGATAAGTAAAAGAAGACGGGATTGCATTCTGCTCACTTCATTTCGGTGCAGTGAAGCCTGATACTGGTTTCAGGTAGCAACATTGCTGCCCATGTCTGAAGAAGTTTCTAATACTATGAGAAGATCTCTGGTGATAATGTTTCAGTACAGTACCAAGAGCAAGGAAAGGACAGTAAGATGGTGACTTTAATTATGTGTATAAATTAAATTCTTTGCTAGAGTCCTGTGATTGAAACTCGTTACTCTAACTTTATTGTTTGCTGCGAATGTAAACTACAACCCAATTAAATTAGGATGGCTTGATAGATGCTCACAATCTGTGGCTTTTGGAAGGGAAAAAACCCTGTCAAACAGTTCAAGATGATCTTTTGGCTGTGCTTTCTAGTCTCTAACCTGAAACAAGTTAATGGATTGAACTCTGCAGCAGGAAAAAAGGAATTCTGTGTTGCATGGGATGGGGGGTACTGAAGCCTTCAAGAAGTAGACGGTCTCATTTTTTTCTGTCTGCATGGAATTATGCTGTGTGCTTTCTTACGAGTGGGTATGACCTTCTTGAAGTGACACAGAAAATGAGTCATTTGGGATGTCCCCAGACTTCACATTGGACAGCATCAGATCTTTCTGTGGCACAGGAGCATGAAGCTCTGACGTACCCTAATATCTTCTACCTGGTTGGACTGGCCATGCCATTCTTAGATTTTTTTTTTTTTTTTTTAGTATGTGGCTTTTTAAATGTAGGTGCTCAGGAGTGATGCTGGCTTTGCTTTCAGCATGTTCACTACACCATTACTGAACAGGTTCCCCTGGGTGGCTCCAGGGCCATATTACACCTTGTGAGGTCCTTATTTGTAGCACGGATATGTAGGTCTGGGGTTTCACATGAGTCATTTCTTTGAAAAGATGCAAGATGTTGTCAAAGCCTTGTACAAGCAGTATTATGGGACACTGACGTGGGCAGAACGAGCTCTTCCCCTCCTTCCTCTTTCTCAAACCTGTGTCTGTGCTGACATTAAACTTGTGCCTCATCAGTCTTAGTCATTAAGGTTGGTGGGAAATTGCTTGAAAAAAGTTACCTTATTCCTTCACTAGTTCCATTTTCAGTCTCCTTTTGATGGAATGTAATACCAATCCTTATGGTTATAAAGGTATTTGAAGTCCAGATTTCCTTCTTTTTAGAGAAAAGTGTTTCTAAAAAGTGGCTGCAACTCAGTGATCAGTTCATATGGGGTTGCTCTGCAAACAAGGTCCTCCTTAGGATATGATGACCATATTTTGGCCTTGATCTTTTTGTCAACTCAAAATAGTCATCAAAGGAATTTGCAGAAGGCTTCTCTAGTTTTAGCCTGCCAACAATAATTGAAAAATGTAATTTGTCAGTCTCCTGAATAACTTTGATATACCTACCAAATGTTCTATACATGAGTTTTATTTGTAGTGGTTTGAATACTGTATTAAGTTGCTCATGAAAGAATTGGTTGAGAAATAATGAACTCCAAATACTTCTGTAATTGCAAAATACTGCTGTGGCATAGACTTATCTATCGTTGAGGTGCATCTTCTCCAGCATAGCCTTATCCACAGGCCACAGTGCCTTCAGGGATGGACCTGCTGCTCCACAGACACAGCCACGGCCACAGATGCTTCGAAATGTACCTGCTCTGGTCTGGGCTTGGTTATGGCCACAGGCACAGCAGCGATGCCCTGGCCACCTGCCAGCCCAGGTGTGTGGCCACTGCTGTTATCAAAACGTTCCTAGGCACAGCAGTGAGGTGATAAGAGCACAGCACAGCAGCGAGAGCAAAACACAGCCACTAACAAGCACTGCACTCTAAGAGACAGGCAGGCAAGAGAGCCCCATGGCAAGCACAGGAGCCTGCTGATTAATGGCTAAGCTGCAATGACAGCTATAAATTCCACATGGCGCATTCCAATCAAATCTGTTGTTATCTCAAACCCTTTGAGCCTCACATTGGGCACCAAAAACGAGTGTCATAGTTTAACCCCAATTAACAGCTAAACCTCACATAGCTCTCTACCCACTGGTGGGATGGGGGAGAGGATGGGAAGAGTAAAAGGGAGCAAAACTTGTGGTTTGAGATAAAATCTGTTTCATAGCAAAAGCAAAACCTGTGCAGGAGCAAAGCAAAACAAGGAATTCATTCATCACTTCCTATAGGCAGGCAAAAAATTCCTTTATCGCTTCCCCAGGACAACAAGAGCCCCACCACACATTGGTGCCTTGGGAAGACAAACACCATCACTGTGAACATCCCCACTTCCTTCTTTGGGGAGGGTTTATACACTGAGCATGATTCCCTACAGTCTGGGGTATCCCTGTGGTCACTCAGGATCAGCTGTCCCAGCTGCGTCCACCCCCCAGCTCCATGGGCACCCCCAAGCTCCTCGCTCCTGGGGTGGGGTGAGGAGCAGGAAAGGCCTTGACTGTGTGAGCCCTGCTCAGCAGTAAGGAAAACATCCCTGTGTTAGCAAACAATTTCTAGCACAAATCCAAAATACAGCTCATACTGTACTTACAGAAAATTAGCTCTACATCAGCCAAAACTAGCACAGTCAATTATGAAAAGTGTTGTGTTTTATTGCTTCTTTCCAGTCTGTAAACTTTCAAACAACTTCATTTTGTTTTCTTCTAATCATGAGTATCTCAGCTTCCTCAATCCCATAGTGTAAAGTATATCCATTTAAGTAGTCTTATAAAATATGCATTTATCCCAAGCTTATGGATGGGTTTGCAAAGATGATCTTCCTCATATTCTAAACAGTTTCTGTTACCTACTGCATATTTTAAGGAATTAAATTCTCCTATATGGATTTGTTCATTTTAAGGTAATTTGGATATATATTTAAAAGAAATGTTTCCTAGAAATGACAACGGAATTTATAGCATCTAGTAACCATAAACAGCTCAATATTGCAATTGTACATCCAAGAAACCTGAGAAAGAAACTAATATTTTAAGTGCCAGGCCTATTTATGGCATTGCAAGAATGGCAGTAATTGCAGCTAAATAAAGTAGTAGAGCGTGTCATGGCTATAAGGCAGCTGCAGCACGAGTGCTGGCCCAAAGTGCATGATGATACTTTTGGAAAGAAAGCACCATGTTTCTGTTTGGTTTTTAAGGTTTTCTGACTGATGCTAATGTAAGCAAGTAGCAAGGAAAGGACTGTGACAAACAACAGAGGCCTTTACCCTGAGAGCATTTGCATTCCTCAGCCAACATGCTGAGCTCCACAGAGGGCAGTCACATACAAGTCTTGTTTGCAGGAGGGTTGCTAGATGCTTTCATGATCAGGCCTCGAGTCTAGCAGAGCCATTAGCCATACATTTTATTCAAACATCTCCCCAGACCCTTTGTGGTGCCCTGTGCATGCTGCAGTTCAGAACGTGCTGATGCACCATGCTGGTCAGGGTGCTCAATGTGTCCATCTCACTCTCTGTGGGTCCCCTGGTCCCAAAGGATTTTCCCAGCACACGTCCCTGTGAGTGCCCAGCATGTGTCCGAGTGAGGGTCTTACTGCAGTGGTCAGTCTGCACTGCCCAGTGCTAAAGCTGAGGAACATCAGCTTTCCTGATGTGGGTAATGGGCACTGGGACAGAATTACCTTGGCAGCTGCTTCCTTGCCTCTTTTGCCCTGGCATAAGAAAAGCTTGGGGTACAACTTTTGTATGGTTTCTAAAGCCACCACAGAAGAACATGCACTGTTTGTGTGTATGAGCCATGCAGGATTAGCTCAGCAGCAAGTTTAGGTTTGTCCTGTGTGTTCAGCTGTGAAAATAAGAAGCAGGAAACATCTGACATTTAGGAGGAAAAAGGACAATATGAGCTTCTGAAATCTTGCGTTCCATTGAGAGAAGGCAGAGTGCATCTTTCTTTAAATAATTTGAAAGTATTTTAATACCTATTTAATATATACCTCTCTGTGTTTGTTCTCCTGTGTTACTTATCAGAGTTTTCTAGGGCTGAAGAATGGTCCATTCAATGGAAGTAGAGTAGAGCACATTAGTATAGGCTTTACAGGCCCTGTGGAGCTTCTGTAACCCAAGTGAGGACTTGAAGTTGTCGCTAAATACGCAGCATGCGCTAATTAATGAACTGTAAAGTCAGTTGCTTTCTCAATTGACAGTTTTCCAGGAGAGAGGGCAGAAGGCAGAGAGGCCTGTTTTTACTTGGTATTAGTTGTACACCGTTATCTGTGCTGCTGTACACCTGCGTTCACAGCCAAGTCCCATCTTTACCCAGTGCAGTGTTGAACCTCCTTCTTTACATTCTTGTTGTGTAACTTTTATTAGTCTTTAGTGCACACTTCTTTTTTAGAGTGCTGGAAAATAATGAAGTTGCTCTATTTTGTTGCTGTGTGAGTGCTCTGTCTAATCATGAAGCTGGTTCATCTTAATCTCCATTCTAAAGGGCCTTTTCTTTATAGCAACTACCCAAGGAAGACCTACATACAATCTCTATTGGAAGCCTTCACATCATTCCATTGCTTCATGAAGAATTTATTAATTTTATAAAGTATGTCTAAGCAATACATCAGTAATTTATGAAGCTTTCATCATCATTTTTGCAGACTGAGGGCATGTGGGAAATATCATTTGTGCCACTGGAATGATGCTCAGAAAACAAAAATGGATACATCCACCAGGCTGTGTTACAGCTGTTTCCTACTGCACCATTTTGGCTGCACTTCAAAATATGGAAACCCTCTGGATGCTATTTGTTCCTGTGAATGTAGTATCTGCAAAAAATGAGAGGGGTGTTTTTTACATTTTGCTGTATGTTTTCCTTTATTCAAGGGCAAACTTTGGTGGACCATTTAGTTCAGTAGTAACTGGAACAGGGAACTTCGTACGCTTCCTGGTCTGTAGGTATTATTACACCAATGTCAATGAGTCTGTTGCCTCTACCTGTTTTTCCAAGTCACTGAAAACCACACAAAATGCCCTGCATGGCCAGGTGATGCTGTGCTCAGCCTCTCTGTGGTCCAAGGGGAGATTTATGGGGTCCCTGTTTCCCAGCTGAGTTGTACAGCTGCCGCCTGGAGTTCTGAGACCCAGCACAAAGTTATTTATGTGGATGAAGGAAAGATGGTAGGGCTCTGATATCAATTGTAAATTCATCTCTCTGGCCTAGGGAATACTGGTTTTTACAAGGTCAGCATCTGATAAATTTGTTATTGGAAAGAAGGTGTGTGTTTGTGCCGTTTTCAGTTCTATTGCAGTGAGCAAGGGAAGAACAGCTAAAGATTCCCTTGGGACAATTAAACATTTCTCTTTAGTTAGTTGCCTGGATTGAGTCTTTGAAGCAATTGATTTATAGACATGCTCAGGCACTGGTTATTGCCAAGCAATCAACTTGTAAAAAGAAAAGAAAAATGTATATGGTCCTTTTTTGCTCTAGTTCTTCTTTTATGTGCTGTGGAAGACATTATTTCCTTGAAGACCTGAGCATTCTGAACCTAATTGGGGAATTGGTAGGGTGTAAACTATTAAACCTCATGCATTTTAATTTTAAAGAGACATTGCACTACTATTGTAATTTAAATATTTCAAATGTTTTGTTTTCAAACCTAAAGGGTTAACTTTCAATTCCTGATTATTTGGTGTTTACTACACAAAGGCTGTAACTTATGTGCAATAATTAGAAGGTTTATTGTTCTCCAACTGAAAATTTAGGCACTTGCTTTTCATTTACTGACATTTCTTTGGCAACACTGTCAAACTCCTACCTACTCTCTGTAGGCAAGTGATAAATATGCGACGTTTACAATAGAGCTATTTTGAAATGTAACTTAAACGGTACCTATAGCAAACTAACACAAAAACTTCAGTGTTGACATGCACTGAGCCCAGGCTTCACTCCTGGAAACTTCTGTTGCTGAAGTCAGTAAGAACACATTCAACACATTTTCCATTAAGCTGGAAAAGGGCTTCCTTTCCTTTGGTTCACCTTAACTCTGAAAAACAGAAACTTGGAAGAAGTTGTTAGAGCAGGTTTCATTTGATTGCAAGACAAAAAATAGTATGCATGAAAGCCATCTGTTGATAATTGAAACAGTAATATCTGTTCTTAACACTTCAGCTGGATTATACTAATAGTGATTTGAGAGAACAGGGAGGTAGGTGAAACAAGTTTAGAAGCAGAGACATTTATCCAACTAAAGCAAGCTTGTAAAATACCCATTTTTATAATTCATTTTTACACATTGAAATACAAATCCCAGTGAAAATAGAGCCCATGTTAGAAAGATATCTATGAAGCTTCTCTTATTTTCATCAAAATAAGATACATTTCTAATGGCTCATGTTTTCTGGCGGTGTGTGTGTAAATACATGCCTTGAAAACATCCAGTATCTGCAGGAATATCCATACAGGAACCAAAATACCCATTCACGCTATTCTTTAATATCTTTTTAGAACATATGTTTTGCACTAGGTTGTAAAGAGCTGACAAGTATCCACTTGGTATAGAAATCCCTAATTATACATTAAAAAGCTTAATAAGAGAAAAATTCTGAAAGTGCCCAGAGATGATCTTGTGTTTGTGGCTGAATGAATATCCTTGGCACCAGTGATCTTCAGTTCACTGAAAGGGGAAATCAGGAGCGCTAAATAATTAGCTAAAGGTGCTCTGCAGGCTATAGATTGAATGCTTGTGATACAGATGTACCCACTGCCTGTGTTGTATTGTTCATAAGCATTGCAAATAAGTCATATAAATTGTATTTTTAGCGCAGAAAGTGTGTTCAGGTCACAGGTTTTCTGCATCATGAATTATTTTGATTGTGATTGGGAGAGGTGGGTGTGTGGAATAATTTAAAGGTATTCATCCCAATGTACTCTGGTTTTTCCAGTTTCTTATCGTTGTGGGTTTTTTTCTTCTAAAGAAAGACCAGAGTATATGGCCAAGGAAAATGAAACTCTAGTCACCTTTCCCACCACCTACGTGTATGCTTTAAGCTATAATAATAGAGGCGTTTTCTGCGTGGGCTGGTACTTCACTGTAAGTCGGGGTAGTTTCATTATATTTGTACTTACTAAGGCGTTGGTGCACACATTTTAGTTTAGATCCTTTCTCTGCTTGTAGGGATGCAAACTGGAATTTCAACACGCTTTCCCTTTCAATTGCTTGTTCCCTTTTTTTAATACAATTTTTGAACTTCCTGATTTTCTTAATTAGGCTTTGCCAAATTCCATCTAAATGTATAACTTTTTAAGTTATAATAGCAGGGAGAAGAGTAAAAATGCACAGGAAACATCCCTAAACTTTTTTATAAGATTATCTAAATATGGAGAAATTTAATTTGACATAGTTCTAAAAATGTGTACGTTCATCCAGAAGAAATAGAGAACCAAAACAACTCTGACAGAAAATAACACAAGGTATACAGTCTGAAGGGTAAAGGCTTAATGAAAGGATTAAAGTACTCCTAGAGATATTCTTTATGCACCTGCCCTATGTTTTGTGAGTTCTGCTGTTGAGAAATGTACTCCAGGTTTACCCCTGCTAGGGAATATTTTGTGTTGAAGCTGATGCTTTCATTTATATATCCACGGGATTTATATTCCCACGTATACTCAAATATATCACACACACGTTCTTTGATGTCCACATGATTCATATGTCCACATGAGCATCCGAAGATCACAGTTTCCCCCACAAATAATGTGACTGCATTTTTAAAGCAACTTTTAACACTTTGGGTTTCAAACTTGACATTCTGGATTTTTACACTTTCTAGGTCCCTTGAAGGTGCTGGCCAGCCAAGCCAGTAACACTGTCAGCCTGGCTTTCCCAAGGATGTCTCTTATTCAGACTTCCTGGAAGTTCTCACCTGCCTTTTCGTATGTTTTCTGGAGTTCCCCCATTGTTGGGCCATTTTACCTTCTCTCCTTCGGGAGTTAATACCTAGTTAAAACCTTGTCCCTCTCTACTGAAAACTAATAGAGCCCAGTTGATCAGACTGTTCTGCATTTGTATTCAAGACTGTAGATCCTCATTCTATGTTAGAAATCGTGTATCTGGTGTTGTCAGAAGATGTTGCCCATTGGTTTTACAGTGGACTTTATGAGGGGAGACTGATGCTCTGTTTGTTGTTCTGACTCCTATACCTGATATTTTTAAGGTAGCCCTTGCAGAAAGGAATAGTTCCCTCCCTTTGTTAATGCCCTGTCATTTCTCAGCTGCTTCCAATGCCAGAAACCCAAGTGGATGTTACTTCTAAGGCTGAGCTAAAGAAATCCTCTGTGTAGAAGTAATTTTCTATGCTCACTTTTTGGAGTTTAAAAAGTAAACAGCATATGTCCAAAGTGTGTGGGAGGCGAAAAATGCATACGCTTAACAACTTGTGTGCTTCACAAAGCATGGACCAGCTAGCTGCAGAACACAGTGCTGCTACTGATAGCATGTGCTTGACAGAAAGAGAGTAACCTTAATAAAGGGTGTGAATCATTAACAGTCTAATGGAATTATACTGAAATAGTTAATTCATATAAAGCAAATGTCATATTTTTTTCCCCAAAATATTTTTTCTGTATATTTTGCACATGGGTTTATAGCTGATACAGTCCTCCTACTAAAGATCCACTCCTGTATTTACATTCAGGCTTAACTTGAAGCTCACAGATATCAAAACAAACGCTGTTGCAAAACTGGGTATAAGTGCAAGTGCTCATTTATACTGGGTATAGAGATGTGATTTTTTTTTTTCCCCTCACCCTCTCCTTTGGTTTTATCGTGTGAGGAAAACTAGAGGGCAGTTGGTGTGGTGTCAGCTTGGGAGACCACTTTCACTCCTTTTCATTCCCCCCACGCCCCCAGATGTTCTCCTTTTAGTAATGCCTGGGTTTCGTTTTAAGCCGGCAATTTTGTTATCAGTCGGAGAAAACTTTTCTGAGATATGGGGCTTGCAAGAATTATATTTTTTTTTTCAAAATTACTTTATTCCTTAATGCTAATCACAGAATGTCTTTGTTTGTAATCGTTTAAAACTGGTGGAGAGGATCTGTGCGAATGTCAGGATCGGAGTGATTTGGGTGGTTCTCTGATGTGCTAAGGATGCTTTTAGCTCCTGTTTGGGGAAGGTCTCTGAGCACACGTCAGCAAGCCCACACAGAGGCTCTGTGCCATCTGCTGCTCACACCGGAGGAGATGGAGACTGCTGGATTAGGTGCTCAGTGGAGATTTTTCTGCTGCTGTTACTGTAACGTCACACTGGCCATTCACACAGCCGAGCAAATCATTAAATCTGCATGTTTTAGCAGCAGGAGTCGGACAGACCAAAGGCGAGAATGATGAATCCCCCTTTGAACCAGCCAACCCCACCCCTGAGGGCTTGTCCGGAGCCTCTCACTCCTCTCCCGCAGACCTCGAGGTCACCGGTGCCTTACAAAACCTGACTTAATGACTTTCTGCACCACATTCGCTTGCTGTACATTAATGAGGATTTTTTAGTTGTGTTCCTGCTTTTTGTCTCTTTTAAGACTACTTTCAGTGTTTTAGCATCATGCTCAAAAGGCTAGTCAGACTTGTGTGCTCGCAGCCTCATTAAAATTCTGTTCTGCACATCCTCTGACTCACACTTTATAATCTATCAGAACACCTGTTTTCTTTACAATGGCCACAAGGCAGCTCAAAACACTGTGGTATTTAGCATTTAATAATGAGCCCAAGATATGTATTTTTTGACACTTAAAATTTCCTTTAGAAGAGTGTGTGAACAAAATTCTGGTTTGAATGAATTATCTGAGTTCTCTTGTCCTCCCTCCTTTCCTGCCCATGTTTCGTTGTCTGAATTTTGACAAAACCCAGTAATTCTGTGGCAAATTGAGAACTCCTGCATGACATTAGGCAGTGGTCATGAGGAGCTCTGGTGGAATCTGGTGGAATCTCTGGTGGAATGGACCAATAGCTTTCCCTACAGTATTAGCACTTTTTAAATTTCTTAGGGCAGGAAGTGATTGAGATTTGTAAATATTTAACATTTAAACATTTAAATAAGAGCCTTTCACAAGCAATACATTGTAACTCTACCCCTATGAGGATGCTTTATCATTCCATTACTTAAATCAATAGTGGGCATTGCAAACAATTTTTCTTTTAGTTACAGGCTTTTAGAATTGTAGTATTTAGCTTAATATTAGCCATTTGATATAGAAGCCGTTTGAGGGCTCAGCATGGGGTGAAAAATGTGATCTCAAAGGGCAAAAGCCTGTTAGTGTTATGTAAGTGAAGAATCATTTCCCAGTGGATATGAAATTCTCTATCTTTAGTGCTCTAATAGAGGACATACTGCAAGTTGATTATTGTAATCCTCCAGTGTTATCTCATCAGTGAGTGGATTAAGGGAGTTCTTTCTGCTGAGGGGTCAGAATAAACGTTTTCATTTACTCCCTGCTGTGTCACAGACAAATAGAGGTGTTATCTAAGAACGTCTTGCCACACATGGTAAACATAAGTACAGTAATGTATCAGTGATTCTTCTTGCAGCTTTCCACTGTCATACAGAATAGAATGAATGCTGACAGTAAAGTCAAGAAATGGCCATTAGAAGGGGAAAATGTCTTATCATACTTAATGTAGAAGGTTGTATTCCTTTCTAATTAAATTATCTCAGCTTGGTTCAGGTTAGTAAAGTTTCAGGTGTGGGATATACTGCATGTTATTTTTAGCAGGAAAGTGAGTTCACTGCCTCAGCTGGTCCAAGAATCAAGGATGTTGTAAAGTATTTTAAAGGAGTGAGTTGAAAAGGTAAGGAAATAAATGTGCAGGTGGAGAAGTATCATAGGGAGATTTAACTCCTGCCTGTTGAAGAACAAAGTTTCCAAGGAACCCTATACTTTAGAAGGCATTATGCATAAGTTGTTTACCCCATATTCTCTTCCAGGGAATTTTCATAAAATACCATAAGGAGTAGTGATTTTTCTTTTCCTGCTAAACGTTGCTCTTTGTGAAAACTGCTACTCCCAGGATGAAACTTCCTTCTCTGAACAAAACAATCACGGGGCACATTTCAGTAGAAGAGCTGTTCTTGCTAAGCCAGCAGCCAAATTGTATGTGGCATCAGAGCACTGGGAGGATCAAGGGTGCCAGCAAAAGGAAAGGAAGAACCAGTATCACATGAAAGGAAAAGACCTGGAGATGCCTAATGCAGAGAGTTCCTGAGTCTTGTGAAGCAGGTGCCAGCTTGGCTCTGTGGCCTGAATCGCTCAGTAGGTACTGCAGGGATTTTATAAATGGAAGAACGATTCTTAGAGACTATGGAGCTGTTAGCTTCCAGTAATTCTTGGAATGGATTTCTTCCTTGTATGGTTTATATATCTAAATGATATTTTTTAAATAAATGAGTAGTTTTCATGGATGATGCATAGAGAAAAAAGGCAACAGAATGCAAAATTGTTGTGGAGTTGTGCCAAGATTCCATAACCTTCAGAGTGTATACCTGTATTCCTTCAAACAGTGCAAAATAGCCGATGGATGTCTTGATACATAGTGAATAAAGGATACAAAGGCAACTGTGCTCAAAATTTCTCTCTATAGAGGAAGAAATCTTGAGCAAATTCTCTTCTTTGTGGAAGGTACAGGATCATGACCTTTCCCTTCCAAGGTGCCTGTTTCCCCCCATCACCTCCCTTCCCTGCCAGCACAGGTCTGCACAATGATCAATTCCAGCAAGGCTGGTGCAAGACCTTCCTGCTCAGCTCCTGCCCCTCTTCTCCCTCCTGCCTCCCGTGACAGTTCCTGGAGTTGTGCAGGTGAAATTGCACAGGTGGAGTTTCCACATCAATTTATAAATGATGCTCAGTTTGGGTTTCTTTGCCTTTGTTTGGTTGGGTTTGGGGTTTTTTGGAGGGGCATTTTGTTTGTTTGTTTGTTTTGTTGGGGTTTTTCCAGACAGGAGCAGCTCCTCAGCTCCTGTGTTTGCAGTTGTGTTTGAGCGGGGGAGAGCTGGCAGGCCGGGCAGGGATGAGTGGGTGAGAGAGGAGGAGGGCAGGATCTGTTTACACTGGGTTCAGCACTAGCAAAAATTACAGCATGGAACTGCACTCTCAGCAGACAATTTGATTACTGAGGCACTGCTCCAAGCACACGATTTATCCACGTAGCTCAAAACAGATAGGAATAGAGCCAGTGTGCTAATGCAAAGTAAGAGTTTCAAATAGAGCTTAATCAGATGTGACAAAATAGAATGAAATATAGACAGAATTAAACAAAACATGTGAGTGTGGTATAAAGGAGTGAACTTAAACAACTACACAGAATAAAACATAAAATACTAGTTACATGACACACTAAAATCTATTTGAATGTGGTTTGCCACATGACAGGTTTCATTATATCATTCATTTGACAAAAACAAAGAAGTTTTCTCCAGAGCCTAAAAGCAGGAGTATAACCAAGGTCACTGTGTATTAGATTTGCCAGTGCAGCAGAGCATGGCTGTGACCGCTGGGGCTGGGGAAGCTCTGAGGACATCACACACGTGCTCCTGGGTGAATGCTGAGGCTCCAGCAGTGACTGGCACAACAGTTTGCTGGATAACTTCTGATGTAGGAATCAAAACTTCACCTAAGCTGATCTAGCTGCCAGCTCTTGGTCTTTCCAGTTCCTATCAGAGAAATGCTTATGGAGTACTGTCTTGGCATAAAACAAACCTTGTCAAGATTTCTCTGTGTGAGATTTATGCAGAGTGAAATAAAAGTATGACATGGACACCTGATGCGTGAGTCTTCTGTATGAAGCATGACACTTGGCAAGAGAGACAGTGCTGAGCTCCGCAGACCTGCCAATTCACACTCATTTGGAGTGACTCAGGCATTTTTTCCTGTTGGTTGTGCGCAAATATCCAGCTAAATAGCTCCTGAAGTTAGAGGGGGATTTATGCAATGAAAGACTTTTCTAAAGTATTTTTTTAACACTGCTTCTTTAGACATATGTTTTCCTTCTGTTCTTTAATCACAGTTAGCCTTTCAAAACAAAATCTATATGGATTTTGAACATGAATAATTAAAAGAATACATTCTGGTTTTGTCTCTTTGTCTTACAGAAGCATAAGATGATTTGGATCATCATTTTTTCTCAGAGCTCACTGTTTCACTGGGAAACAGGGGACCTAACCTTAACTCCAGGTTAGCAAGTCTTAGTTATGGGCAAAAGAGAAAGACAATCAGATGTAAAGTCAAGAATTTATTGCTAATGTAACACAGCAGGCTAATAAAAAAATTACTGTTAGGCCACATGCAGGAAAGGGAGAGGGGAGAAAGCCATTACACAAAAAGTCTCAATAAATAAAAAAGTAATACAAGTAATAAATTTAAAGTTGTTGCATACACTGCCAAGCACCTACCCCTTCCTGTCTCCCACTGTGCCTCGCTCCCACTGCCCCTGGGTCCGACGGCTGTGGATTTCAGCCTGGAGGGAGGTTTTGGTGAGCCATTCCTGTTGCAGGAGGGGTATGGCACTGCTGGCCAGGGGTTCCTCTTTCTCTTTGGCTGGGAAAAGCACAATGATGCTGTTGGGGATTTTTCATCCTCCTCACTCGGGAATGCTTGGGACTCCCATTAAGTTTCCGATGTGTTTTTGCACCTCGCCCCTTCTCAACAGATCTGCAGCTCCATGTAACATCTGCATTTGCTGTCTGGGCAGCCTCTCCTGTGTGTCATAGACTGTTCACTGTTTTCTTTCTTATCCTTAAAAACTGTTCTGCCCCTCCCGGGCTTGGACCCGTGGCACATTCACAGTGCTGGTGTTTCCCATGTCACCCTGTGCCCTCTCTCTGCAGTCAGACTGGTGCTGCAGCGTCACAGTAGGGTCAGAAAGATGGAATGCTGCCCAGACTGACCACTGGTCATAACAGTTTCTTTAAAAATGATGGTTATTTCATGTGACTATACAAAGCTGAGAACAAGTCACACCAATTAGACAATAGTCACTTGGTTATTAAAAAAAGTTATCATTAGAGCTAAAAGCAAAGCTCCAGTGAGACAGGACAAGGCTGTTATGGCCAGAGGCACAGGCTGTTGGGCAGCACGGAGCCTGCTACCCCACAAACACTGCCAGAGCCTCTTCTACCTAAACATGTCAGCAAGAGTTCTGCTGTCTGGTTCCCACAGAACTGTCGATTTCTTCTGTCTTCCCCGTGTGCACTTATTTATACTGATGAGGGGATCATACTCATCCACCTGAGCATGATAGGATAGAACAGTCTCACACCTCCATAGAATTCAACTATGTGAGAGTTTTGAAGAGAAGGAAAGTGAATGCATATCTTTTCTTAAACTCAAATAATTTCTGAGTGGAGACTGACATTAATCCTTTGGGTGCACTGAATGTAAAAACAATAAAGGAAAGGGAAGTTTGAAATAACAAAAATGCCATGAAAAATTGCTATTGATCACCAGAGTGACTTCTTCAGAATCTATCACGTTGAAGTTACAAAAAGAAAATCAGTCATGTTAGGAGAAGCAGTCTGTCAATACAGCTGTATTTTAGAATCCTGGTGCTGCCAGAACTGCTGTGCACCACTGGTAGCAGTATCTAGAGCCACGTTGACACTGCTGCTTTGGGGGCCAATCTTTGTCATGCAACTTATTACCATGGGCATTTTACTGTTAGGTTGGAGTTCAGTGTGAGCAGTCAAGCTTCTCTTTCTACTGGTCCTATGTCACTGGAATAGGTAACAATTTGTTTTTAAATATATATGTATATATAATATGCAGATTATTAAGGGGAAAAATTGAAGACTTGAAAAGTTATTGGTGGTGGCATGAGGATTTATACAGTTTACAATTTTTATTTAGATCAGATTTTAGGAAGGAATTCTTCCCTGTGAGGGTGGTGGGGCCCTGGTACAGGTTGCCCAGAGAAGCTGTGGCTGCCCCATCCTTGGAAGTGTCCAAGGCCAGGCTGGACGGGGCTTGGAGCAACCTGGGATGGTGGAAGGTGTCCCTGCCTGTGGCAGAGGTGGGATGGGATGGACTCTAAGGACCCTTCCAACCCAAACCATGCTGGGATTCCATGATATGAATGTATGTGATTTTTAATCAGTTTCTTTTATTTCTCCAGAGCATTTCCTACCATCGACCTTCACATGTGTGTGACAGGATGGAACAGACTCACAGCTCCACAGAGTTAAACTCTGTGAGGTCAAGCTTAGAAACCTGTACCGTAGCAGGGGCACAGATTTTTACTTAATTTCCTGAGCACAAACTGATTTTTTTTTTATTTGTTTTTTGGTTTTTTTGTTTTTTAGCACATCCTCCATTTGATCCATTAGGAGGAACATTAAAGCAGAATGTTCAGCTCATTAAGTTTCAGTCATGCAAGACTTTCATTTTCAGAATAAAAGCTCATGCACTTGGAAATATTTGAAAAAAAAAGAGAATGTAGAAACTTGAACAGTTCCAAGGTACAATGGAATTGTGTGAAGGACTAAAATTCATTTGATAAAAAATGGCAGGTTCCATGTGCCAGGAAACATTAGGAGAGCATGCAAGTGCAACTGGGTTTTCAGGCTTTTCACCAAGGTGTGGAAAGATCTGCAGCTATGTGAATCCAGGGTGATACCTTTAATACCTACTGTTATTCTTTGACAGGTGTATAAAATCAGTCTTCTGGCAAATTCTTCTCCATTTTTTATTTAGATAAAAAGTTCAGTAATTAAACTTTGCCAATGAATGTCAAATTTTAGTTAGTGAAAGAAAGTGAGAATGCAGAAACAATCATTTATTACACAATATAATGCCATTTCATTTTCATAGAAAGTGAGTTTCATTATCTTAGAACTTAAGCTATTACTCTTTCCCCAGACATTTAAATGAAGAAATGTTTAGTCATAACAGAAACAGTTTTAAAAATCTGGTTTTATTTTAAGAAAGGCATTTTTTCTGTTCTGATTTTCTCTATGTTCTTTAGGAACAACTTCCCTGCTGAATAGGTGAAGCATAAGAAGTTTGCCTTTCTAGAAATTCAGATAATTCAGTATTTTGCAAGGAAACAGCAGAAACAGCACAGAAAGTGGTGAGCTGCTGAGTTACCAGACATGCCTTTTCCTAAGCATAGAGATGATGGCTTAGAAAACGAGTCTTATGAAAGATTCATTTTAATTAGTGGATTTTTTTTAAGCCATACAGTGAGGTTGATTAGCCCTACACTACAATTCCATACTTTTATGCAGTAAGAGTGTCAAGAAAGCAGTTGAAATTAAAAGAATTAGATACTGAATATTAAATATTTTTAATATATTAATGAAATATCCTTAACAGGTTGTAAGACTGATGTAAAACAGAAGAATACAAAGGTGCAGATTATTAGCATTCCACACATGAATGATGTAGGTTTTCTTTGAAGTTGCCTGTTAAAAAAAAGAGGCCTTGTTGCTTGAGCTACATTTCCTCTGAAAATAGATACATTCCTGCCCTTCCAAGACTTCTCCTATTTTTGCATAAGTAAAAGTAGCTTGAAGGAAAGTCTGATTTGTCCCTCAATCATCCCTGGTAAAAATGTTTCTTACAGACAGCTTTAGGACAGCAGCTGCTCCTACTCCATTGATGATATAGTAGCACATTTTAGTGATGAGATAGGACCAATTCTTTTAGGACCATAATGTTTTCTGCAAGAAGTAGCAACCTTTGCTTACCTCAGCCCGCACAAGTGCTTTACTTGACCTCTCACTGGGGCTGCTGCATGACCTAAGTGAACTCTGGAAGTACTGGCAAAACTTTCATCAGAAATATGCTAGCACGGACTTTTTAGGTGATTTTGTACTGCTTCAAAATGCCCAGTGATTCATTTAAGTTTTAGGAGTCATGTGTTTGAACCAGAGCCAGTTTCTGTTGGAAATTTTGTTGGAAAGATCTTCATTGTATCCAAAGCAGTGAAAAACTGGATTATAGCTGTGCTCAGTACCAGTTGTACATCCTTGAACACAGCAACTTGTTCAAGTTGAGTGACTATTACAATCTTTTTGTTCCTAACAATTTATACATTTGTCCAAGTACCTAAACTTCCTTGCCTTTTTTCTCTCTAGTAGATGCACCATAAATACTGTATCTGTGAGATGTTTGGCTCTAACCATTCATTTATTTTACAGATCAAAGAAACAAATATGTTGTGATTCTTTTTACTTCACGGTGTCAGCAGAGCATGAATAGATTAATACATACAGAACTCAGAAATGTAAAGTTTAATTATTTACAAGCATTTTAGCTCATGTTAATTGGCAGCTGAGTGCAAACCCTTTGTTGCCAGCCAAACAGGTCTTGACTCTACAAGAACAGTGACTGCACTTATCAGCCAAGGAGAGAACTCGGTGCTCTTTATAGTGGAGTTGCTTTTGGTGACTGCTGTCATTTCTGTCATGAACTGGGAAGGAGAATGATTCCTAAGGCAAAGCTGGGGAAGGTTTGCCATGTGTAAAGGAGTGTGTAATCAGAACCCTGAAACTCTCAGTGTACTGAAAAACCCCACTGACATATGGATGTACTGTATCATGTCATATACATCTGTCTTGATTGGTCCTTGCTGCTCTCTGTAATCCCAGGGAAAGCAGTGACTGTCTGTCTTAGGCTTCTGCCCACCTCCATGGACCACTTGGATGTGGCTTTAATCAGAACTCTTGTGTGTCCCTATCGCTGTCTGTTACCACAGTGATCTTTAGGGTTACAAAGGGCAAAATATGTCAGTATGTTCTAGAAGATAACCCATAATGTTTGGCAAGGAGGGAACAGTAATTAAAGGTAGAGGGCATAGCCATTGTAGTTGATGTTAATATGTTTACATCAGCAAACAAACAAATTTAAATGAAATCAGAATTTGCCCCTGAACGTCAGTGTGAATAATATTGTGATGCTTTAATTATTTGAAGTTAGATAAAAGTATCAAGCTAATGTGAAGTGTAAATTACTGTCTCAGGATAAATAGATACCGAAGAGCTTATTCTTCTGTTGAATATGTGAAAAATGAAAAGCACAGTGTATTGGTAGAAAAGGCAGTTTCTATTTCAGAAACACCTTTGGGACTCATGAACTGCCTAACTTCAACCTGAAATAAAGAAATTTCATTGAAAAAAGTGAAATGCAAAATTGTAGCTTCACTTGTCATGTATTATCTTGCCTGTGTCTGTTTTATTCTTTTTCTTAGAACTTGCCTTTTATTATCGTTTTAATCACCTTGATGGGTGTTTCCATAATCGCAAAATGTCAGCCTGGGGAAAGTGATAATCTTGTCATTAGTTTGTTTCAATGTCACCTTTGTCGATTCATGCTTAGCTACTATTTAAAATTTTAGTGTCAATCCTGTGATTCAATACCAGGTGTGATGTGGCCAGTATTTACAGGTGAGCAGTTCTTCAGTATTCCTATTTGGAATTGACTTCCTCATCGGGAATTATTCACCTTAATGATTTTTTTTTCTTTGAATTTTTTTCTTAGATCTTAATACTCTGATAGATAAATAGTTTTATCTCATTAAATGGCACCAATAGCTCTCCCTGGAAGTTTGAAACAAGTTTTTGTGCATGATCACAGATAGAAATTGTTCAGACATCTCTAATACAAATTTAGAAGCTACATTTCAAGACATTATTCCATTTTAACTATTCTAGCATTCCAAAACCTTTCCTGGAAATGATCATCACAGACACTAATTTGATGTTCTCAGTATCTGCTTAAGAAAAAAGCTATTTCATCATTTATATTTTATTTGGGATACATTTGAAATGAGGTAAGTTTAGTAAATTATTCAGAAATGTAAAGGATTGCTCAATAAAGTTTTGCATTCTTAGTTTCAGTGCATTAAAGATAAACTATTAAAAAGAGGGCCCGGTTAACGCAGCATAAAGATGATGCATGAAATGTGACATCTCTTTAACATTGAGAGAAAACACTTCCCTCCATTGAGTGCTTTACAGCTAATGCAAAATATTGACACAGCCCTATTATACCAAACAATAGACTGCTTTCAGAAAGATAATTTTATAGAAGGGGTAGTATAATGTGATCTTATTAATATTTATGAAATATGATAACAGAAAAAAGGGAATTGGGATAGCGCTGCTATCTTTATAGACCCTATCCATTTCAGCTTCAAAATGTTTTTCATTTCACACATCAGACACTAATTAGCAAATATCTAATTAGTGTTAGAAGAGTAATCGCTCATGGGAGTTGTTGAGGCTTTGAGCTTTCATGCATGCAAAAATAGTGCCACTTTAGGTACATTTGTTAAGGTACAGTAACTTTAACTTTTATTTTTCTCTGAACTGCATGAATTAAAATAAAAAGCAAAATTAAGCTCCAATAATTGGGGGTGGGGAAATAAATGCATTCATAAAGAGTGAGGCAAGATCCAGAAAAATTAAAATTTAGGTATTTTGAAACTTTCTGCAGATGCTGGTAAATTCACTAGACCAAACAGAATATAATATTGATTTGATTCTATTTCCAGGTGAAAGACTATCCGTAATGTTCCTCTTTACAAAACAGATAACTATATATACCCCAAATGAGTGGAGCACACAGCACAGCCAAGGACAGAATAATCAAAATGCTATTGGAATTCTACTGTTCTTAAGTTTTATAGTTCAAGTGTGGCATGGTGATAAGTTTCTTGTTATGAATATTAATTATTAAGTTATGTGGGTTTTATTTTGCATTTTCTTTTATGAGAGACATAAATTCTATATGAACAGAATCTACCTTAGTAGTTATTTTGTCACAGAGCAGATAAATACATCTTAGCTAGAAACAGAGTGTTCCGTACAGAGCATTGTTCTTCTGTCAGCATCAAAATTACCAGTGTGAAGGAGGAAATAAAACCAACTATTTCTCACACCTGGTTTTAGCAACACTTCTACGTTCACTCTAAAATAGTACAAGCAGGAGCCTGATTTTGAAAATAGACAGACTGTAGGAAATGTATGAAAATAATATTAATGATAAAATATTTAGATACTGTTTAAATATGCAACAAAATATTGAAAAATGCTGGAGGACTGAAGAATTAGTCTTTTTTTGATTCTGCTGTATTTGACAGCACTACCCTTTTTGCTCAACTTCCTGAAAATGAAACGTCTGTCTATCGAATCTGGATGCATTCTAATTCATATTCATAAACATTTTTCAATAACTGTTTACTATCAGTTTAATTTTAACGATAATGTGGGTTCAAACTGTAGCTTTTAGATGGAGAAAAAGCAATTCATCTGTGATCTCTACTAAATTGATTTCCATTTCAGTGGAAATGGCTTGTCCTGAAGTTTCAGCTGTCCTGACTGGAATGTTTCCTCCTAATGATGCAATATTTGCACAGTATCAGATTGTCATACTCTCCAGAACCTGGTTCCTAAATATTAGAGAAATTGAATAGTCTATTTTGTTGAAGGAGCTGGATGGAAAACAGTTGTAAATAAACAGCGTAAAGGCTGGAGGTACTTAATTTTTCTCCTGTTCAGGCAGCCAGATCTGCATGGGGTTAACACCTAAATGCCAAATTTATTAATAAAGCCACCAGTAGCTCAACAACACAAGAGAAGTGACTATCAACTGTCTGATCAAGTGTCAGCTTTGTAAAAATCTTACCCATCATATTGCTGAACAAAGTTTTTATTCCCCAGACTCAATCCAAATGAACTCAATTACAGAGGTTTTTTTACCTTTTGTTGGTTTCTGTCTTAGCTTTTTTAAAACCACTTTGAATTCCTAGGCTTGGGTCACTGAGTACAGCTGAAATTTTTAAACATGTGAATGAAAATGAAGTGTGAAAAACGGTGCTTAGATTACTGTGTGAGGGCTGAACAGAAATGTTGGGGGAAGGAAAAAAAAAAGTTTTGAAAGAGACCTCTGGAAAATGAAGGAGGTGGTATTTCTGTGCACTGAGTCTGTGAAAATGGAAAAATGAGTGTGTTTTATAGAAGCTTCCATGCGTGGCTTAACAGCATTATTGGAAATGGACTGATTTACACTGGTATGCTCTGCTGATGTTCCTTGGAACTTAAGGGGGCATATCAGCACTTTTTTTTCATCCTCAGAATGCTGCTCAAATAGTTTGCATAATGGCAGTTTTCCATATATTTTGACTTTTCTAATTCCGGCCTCTGTTTACAGTAATGATGCTCAGCTCTGACACGCGGCTCGGAATGGCAAAGTGTTTCCCTGGGAAAGGTTACTGCCACCAGCTCAGCTACCCATGAGAACATTAAAGAAGGGGCAGGCAAATTACTTGAAGCAAATTCAAGAATACAACTTTCTTTTCCAAACCCCAGTCTCCTGCTCTAGTCGCTTGTCCTCAGTACCATATTATCTGTACCAGAAATGAGAATCTTACTGAAATATTGAAGCATATACTGCTGGGTTTAGGTAAAAAAATCTTATTTTAGAGGTTTTTCCTTGTTTTAAGGTTGTAGTTGGTCAGGAATTGCTATAAAATAGAATACATAATGCTTTTAGCATTTTGGATTTTTTTTTTAATACATATTTAGTTTAAATTTATTAGATGCTGGAAAAATTCAACACGGGAGGGTTTTCTTCTGTCTAATTGTTTGTTTGTTTGTTTTTTTGTTAGGTTATGGGGTTTATTTTTATGTTTGCTTAAACATGGGAGGAGTCTTTTATTTCTTTTGAATTCCTCACGTTTGTCAGAGCAGGGCAGGTTTTGTCAAGACAAGAATTTTGTCGTGTAACTTTTGGAGAATGTCTGTCTTAAAATTCCACTGAGAGATGAAAGAAGAACCAGCTGATAGCAGGAATGCTGTAGGACTCTGGCTTTCTTCTTTCCTCAAAGACTGAGCTAATCACCTCTCTGTCAGTTTGAGCGTCCTAATTTATAACTCAATACCCATAGGCTTTATTCCTGCTCCCCTTCCAAGTAATTGACATGTCAAGGAAAATGCAAGAGCAACCCCTCCATGGGTAGCAGGGATGCTGAGGTGCTGCTGTTACCCTCTCTTCAGAGGATCTCTGGAAATGCCTTCAGTGGATCTATTCCTTTGTGCCATCTTTTAGTTTGCGTCAGCCCAGAGCAAGGGGGTGTTATTTCGTTTTAAGCCCTTTTTTTCTAACCAGCGTGAGGTGTGCTCTGTATATACAGACTTACTGGTCTGTGTGGACTTTATGTAGCAGAATAATAAGTGAAATGAAAATAGTGAAAATTGGGGAATTGTTAACACTAGGCAAAACAAAAATAGTGATAAAGAATACCTTCATTAGTAATGTTTTTCAGTATCTGCAAGAAGATTTCTGTTAAGTCAAGCAGATGGAATCAGGCTTGTAAACATCAATTTATGGAATATTTTGCAGGTGTTTAACATCTGTCTCAAACTGTTGATAGTATTTCCACACAGCCTAATTAGTCAGGTCAAAAATCAAAGCTGTGTTTATAAAGCAACAGTGACCAGATTGTAAATATGGATCATAAGCAGATTCTTGCTATCCCATGATGATTTACTGCTTGTGGAAAAATTTAATCTCATTTTATTTAATTTTTCTCTTATTGTAAAGATAGACTAAAAAATAATGTTTTGTGCTTGATGCAGTGACATAGTTAAGACAGTTAAGGCAAAACCACTCCTTTGGGGTCTTTATTGATTTATTTCTTACATTTAGATTACGTAACTTTGCAGGTTTAACCTTCCTCTGTTACAAAAAGTTACCCTGTAGAAGCGTGTCCATGAATTTCTTTCATGGAAATCAAAACCTTTCTTTAAGTCACTTCATGGCATGGCTTCACCAGAGAAAGAAACTTCACCATTCCTTAACTCAACTTTTTGGTTTTGATTCTTGAGAAAGTTGGTTTTGAATAATCTGAATGTACTTAGACTTTTTGTAGTCTGTGTATGTTAAAGAAAAACAATCTTCAAAGTAAAATATTTTGTCTTCCAGAATTCAGGGAGCTGTCATTAAGGTTGTTCAGCTTGTGGAAATTATGTGTTGCAATGTTATGTCCTAGCAAAAAAAAAAAAAAAAAAAGAGAGAAATATTCCAAATTAAGAAAAAACTGGATCTTTTGATCCAACCCAAATGCTTCTCTGAAAAAGAGTTAAAACTGAGTTGGGGTCATGAAATAACAGGTGTCTACTTATTGAAGGTGATAAACTTGCTAAGGAAACTGGAGCAGATGAATGTTGTCTCTGGGGAAGCATGTTCGCCCTTTTCAAAAGCACAGATTTTAAGTCTGGAATCAATTGCAGAAATGCCTTGGCTTGCCATGATATGTAGATCACAACTAGAACAGGTAAATGCAATTTGTATAAGCATATAAATCAGAGAGTGTGATTTTAAGTACCCTTAAATGAATTAGATTTGTCTCATAATATTCCTATTAAGTAGGTAAATATCACTGATCCTTATTATTGAGAGATCAGGTGGCATTAGCAAACACATTTTATATTTCAGCAACAGAGTTTCCAGCTTGTCAGTTTGAATGTAAGGATCGTTTTGAAATCAGTAGTGAGTAATTCTCAATCTCCCATGTAATTAAATCTCTTTATTTTCTGTTTCCTTTTCTGTAAAGTGAGAACAGTAATACTATGTGCAAATTCAATATAGAAATTCACAGAACAGTTTTTGCTGCTTTTGAGATCCCAAATGGATACAGCCACCTGTGTGGTACTGTTTTGAGGAAAAATTCTCCCTGTGTAAAACTTCTGTGCTGTATAACCCACTGAAGTCATGAAAGCACCAAAACGGGTTTGATGATGATGACTGAATCCCAAAGCTTTTTTAAGATTGTAGGTGACTGTACTAGCAGCACCAGCTTTAGTTAACCTATAGTTATTTCAGATTCTTCTCTAATCAATACAGAACCACAATTAAACTCTTTTGCAGAAGCATATATGGGTATGACAGTATACTCAGCATACAAAGATTTGTATTTAAGACATGCAAAACAAGAAAAAAAAATCCTTGGTTTATATTTATCCACAGGATAATTAGATTTGCAGGAATTTATTTGGGTTTTAGGAGACCACGTTATTTATTTTTCTCATGTAAATTAATGCTTTTAACATACAGTCTCAAATAAAGCCCCCCCTTATTCCAGACTTTAGTGTAGTGACAGTGTATTGGTTTTGTTATCCCTGGATGTGTTTACTTGCTTGATCAGAAGTACAACCAGGTGGTACCATCTTCTTAAAACGATTTTATGTCCCTTTCAATGAGAATGGTTCGTTTGAAGTTTGTGAAAGGCATATCTGTATGGAATTCTTAGGATTTCATGTTGTGATACAGCAAAGAGACTCGCTAGAAATCGCCTGTTTCAGGCTGATGATGCAAAACTAGACATCTGTTAAATTAACATCTATCTAACATTTTTGCCTTTCAGTCAAATGCATTCAAAAATTTTAAATGTTTTTTAGCTGTCAAAACAATCTGTCACAAGATATTTATTTTTTTTGTATAATGGGTTACTTAAGGAAAGCAGCATATGGCTGAGTAAGCTGCACCTATGCTGCAGCTTCCCTTGCTCTGTACTACCTGTGAACTTCTGGAAGATGCACAGGCTTAAATTATTACTTTTTTAATTTAAATAAATAAATTAGACCTTTATACTTTCTAACCTGTTGGATTCCTTTATAATTTGTGTTTCAAGTGTTTCAAATAAAAAACAAAACTGGTTTTGGTACAGAAACCTTAGAGAACGTTGCCCTGCCTTTCTGTCTTAGAACAGTCCATAGGATGAAAAGTACATCCTGCAATAAATCGCAGTGGGAACAAGCCTGCATTCACCTACAGGTTTATTTCTTTCCTTAATTTAGGCTATTCATTACTTCTCATGTAGAGGAGGATATAATAACACATTAGCAATTACAATTATGCATACTTTTAATAAAAACCGGTAATAACAGGTCTTAATAATGACCAAAACCAAAAAAGCCTTTAAAGCAATACATAGTGCTGCATTGTACTGGGTTCTCATTCATCAACTATGGCTTGTGTGTCTTGGTGACATTCCGAGTCTGCTTTTATGTGCCCCTTTCAGTCATGTAGCAGTGTGCCCTGCCCTATCCTGCAAGAATAGTACTGAGATTTTTCCAGATGAAGTTCACAGTGAAATCCTGGCCTCGTTGAAGTCAATGGGTCTGCTACCTCCCAAGTCAGTGAAACCTGAACTGACTGCTTGCATCAGTATTTTCTGATAGATAGACACACTAGAAGTCCAATGTTAAAGCTGTTTAAATTATTTCTTTCAGAATTTATTTGTATACATTTCTTCTACTCTTAGGTTTTGATTTGTATATGCTTGAAAAATGGGGGTTTGTTTTGCTTTTTTTTAGTCCCACAGCACATAAAGCATGTGTGAATGTGAGATGTTTTGCTCTGGGAATAGTCAGCAGCTTTGCAGAGGGATGAGGTTGGAAGGTCTTAGGATGTGATGTACTTCACCTCTAGGGAGATGGGAAATGTGTCACCCACACCACTACAGCCCCTCAGGGAGCATCTTGCGTTGTTCATTCATGGTTTAGTTTGGATTTAAGTTCAAGGCAGGAAGAGTATATTATAAAACTTGCAATAAGTCACTGTATTTCATTAGTTATTAACACAAAACTGCCCATTCCCACGGAAGGAATTCTGTGGGCTTCCATGTCACTGTGGTGTTTTCAGAGAGGCAGCATTTGAACATGGAGAACATATGGGGACATAGACTATGGAAATCATTCACTTAAATGTCACTTCTGTCTTAGATTTGTCATCTGATTTTAATATGTTGAATGCCATGAATATGTTTGATTGTCGTTCACTTTACAGTGAGTTGTATTTCTTACTCCTGACTGCGGCCAAAATACCTCCATGTTAATTATAATTAGGGGGGATTTTTAAAGGCTTGTTATTTTATTTTTTGACAAATATGCTATGAGTATTACAGGTGCAGAAACTGTTTTAGGGCTTTCGGAGGTGTTTAGAAACAAATTTACTCTAGTAAAGACTTGATTACAGTGAGATAAGTGGTTCTAGTGTCAGAGAAAAATGCAAATTTTAAAGATTACATTGTAAGCTAGTGTACATTGCTAAAGCCCTGTGGACATCGGTGGAGCTTGTAGCACTTTAGGATTTTGGCAAGTGGGAATAAAAAACCCCATCCAACCCACTGAGCATCTCCAGACAGCAGTACCCTCTGTTCCCCCACATCTGCTCAGTTTCCTCCTTTCCCCTCCCTCCTCCTGCCCCAGCTCTAGCAGGACACAGGCAGGCTAACCCAGCCAGATCTGATGGAACAGGCAATTCCTGGCTTGTGTCAGAACCCTTCTGGCTGTAGGGTCCTGTTCTCTATTCATTTGAGGCCGTTTGTGAAACTTTTAGGCATTTCAGAGCTTTGAGATTCACACAAGTTTGTGTTTACCCAGCTAATGAGTATTTCAAGCAAGGACTGACAGAGAAGCAGATTTGCTCAGAGACACAGGAAAAATGTACCAATGTTAGTTAATGTTTGATTTCTAAAGCCAGTGGTCTAGAAACTAGAACTTTGTTTTTCCTCTTTATTGTTGCTAGTGTGTCTATTCCTTAGGAGTCATGAGATACTTTGAATATACAATAAATTGAAAGTGTTGATAGTTTTAGTAGGACTGTGACAAGCTGAAGCATGAGCCTTGCCTTTTCTGGGCAGAGGTAGATTGGCAATAATCTTTAGTAAAGGTGACAATAATCATTACAGCCTCGGGGCTGTATTGCAAGTGCACTATAGGAGCAGGAAGTGTAGGTATTAACAGGTTGGTTTTTCCCTACACTGCTTAATAAAATGAAACCTGTGCTTTTGTTTGATATGCTAATGGCAGTCCTTTTTGTTTGTTAGGGAATCCTTAGTATGCTGCAGCTTCCTTCTGATCTGACACGCCGGTAAGCTGATCAATGGCAAGTTGATCCTAATATCCCACAATGCCAGTCAGTCCCCTAAGAGTGAAGGATCACTCAAAGTCTCCAGTTTACCCTGCTCCCACCCTGGGCTGCTGCTGTCATCCCGGTTTTCTCTCATAAGCCTCAGCCAGGGGCTTCCTCTGCCCATTCCTCCCTCCTCTGCGGAGGGTACCCCGGCCAAAGGCAGAGTCGGCTTTTCTAGAAGCTCCTCTGGGAAATGGGTGGTGTGGGGATTTTCCCAGTTTGAAATTGAGACTGTGTCATTCCCACCTGGCAGGCCAGTCAGCGGAGGGTTTTTTACTGGCCCTGTTTGTGCTGGCCCAGTAAAAGCCATGCAAGCAGCAGAGCTCAAGAACCTCCAGGCTTAGGTAGGAAAAATCTGAAGAGTAAGAAGATGGTTTTAAAGTGCTTTTGCCTTAAAATGTGTTCTTGGTTTTCCCTTTATCTCTCTCTTCTTTTTTCTTTTTCTTAAATGAATACTGTTCTGAAGAAGGAGATTTTGGGAGCATTGTGCTGGGAACAAAAGGATTCTTTCAAAGACTTGTTGCTCAATCTTGTTTACAGGATTTTTCTTTTCCTGAAGCCTTCTAAAGTATTCTCAATTATTCTCTTCCCTAATGTATTCATATTTGCTGGAATAAAACTTGCTCTATTTTGAGGAGGACTGCACCGAGTGCAGTTGTTCCCAGTGTTTTCTGGGTGAACCGTTAGCTGTGAAAACTGGCAGCGGCACTTCTTCCCCCAGACCTCTCTGTGCCCTCCCATTCTTGCCACGACTCCTGCTGCTTTCTCTCTTCTTCCTCTGTGTCAGGACTGCTGCAGCCACTTCCTTGGCCGGCTCTGCTGGGGCTCCTGCTGCTTTCTCCTTGACCTCCCATCTCCGCCCTGCCCGACAGCCAAGCCAGCAAGCCACAGTGGAGTCTGAATGATTCAGGTTGACTCTAAACTGGGCTTTTTAAGGCATTTCAGACTGTGTTGTGAGCATATTTTCCTTCCAGTATTTCCTGTTCTAGCATAGTTCCCATGTTTTATGACTTCTGAGGCTCCCTGCCTCTCCTGCCAGGTGCCAGGTGTGTCACACACATCTCACACCTGGGTGAGCAAGGAACAATTGCACTTGTCCATGTGGCCTTAATAATAATTATGATCATAATCATCTTTGGGAATACATTAATATTGTTTTCTTACATATGCATTAGGTTAACACTTAGCTAAATAATCATAATTAGCAACTTGAAAATTTTGTGTAAGCATTAGTTACTAAACCCTTAAATGAGTCCTATGAGATATCATTACCACCATTATATAAACTGAAAAAATTGACCACATCAAAGATAATTGTCTTTCCCAAGATCCAGCAATGAATCTCAAACTGAGATGTGATTTGATCTCCAAGGCTCTGTTTCAGTCATGGATTTTGCATGCTTTAAAACACTGACTCCCAGGAGTTCAATGTAACTTGTCTGAACAAAAAAAATATTATTGTTTACCTTCTATTTTTCAGTCATCATAAAAGAAATAAGTTGTCAGCTCTGTGTTTTTGGGGGGATCCCTACTGCAAATAAAAAAATATTTGGGGATTTGAGATGGCTTCTGTATAACTCTATTAGTAGTTGTAACCTTAGGTGTTGTTTTCTACTTTGAAATAGAATTACTGAAGCAAGATATTACCTAAAAAATGACAAGCTCTGTTAGAATGCTGTTGAAAGTTAACCCAAATGGCACAGAAATGTCATACATAGCTGATTATAATCATGCTTCTGTGTAGGATGTTATTTTTGTATATTGCTCTGGTCTGTTTATAACCATTAAGAAGGGAATTATGTGCAGTAATGTGTCTAGATTCCAAGGAAGTTATTTGGCCTGTACATTATGATTTTTATTTGTTGCTTGGCTGCAGGACAGCATATGGAGTCATTATCCACTTAATAACCAAAATAGATGCAACCTCTCTTCCCCCTGGTGAGCGGGGGGATGGGAGGAAGCAGCAGCTGTCACCTGTGCAGACAGACTGAGAGGGGCAGGGTCAGGCAGGGCTCTCATCTCTGCCTTTTCCAAGAAGAGTTGTTTGCTTGTGCGTTTTTTGTTGTGTTTTTTCTTTTTATTTTACTACCTGGAATATCAATTTACCAGGAAGGTGTAGGCGCTGCCATGGGAATGTCTCTTTGCACTGGTACAGAGCTCACTCCTGCCCTTTGTGGCCCGTAGAGGTGAGGCTCAGCAGTGCGCCGGGGACAGGAGGGCATGTTTGGGTTCTGGGAAATTTGTGTGCCAAAGTATGAAAGATGCAGCTGGGGAGATGAGTTTGATGTACTTTGAGGCCAAAGAGGAACTGGCTGAGTTAAGATTCCAAGCAAGTGATTTGCTTTCAGACTGAAACAGTCACATATTGAGTGAGGTCCTTGTAGCTAGAGCAAAAGTATTTCCATGTTTGCATACTGTTCTTTGGAATATGTACTGATTCTGCATGTCCCTATCTCCCTCTGTTGTTCAGTTTCCTACTCTTTTTGGTGTGCTATCTCATGGACTTTTTTGGTCTTGCTGAATTGTAATCGAGTCACTAATGGGGCAACTAAATTTTAATAAGGTTTGATTATAACTTAATTTAAAATGTTCAGCTCAGACTCATGTAAAAGGGGTGGGTTTTTTTTTTTCATTCAGTAGTCGTGTAGCTAAAAATTCACTGGAATCCCGTGTTTAAAATTGTTAATTTAAAGTGAAAGCTATAGTCCTTAATTGTTCACATTACTAGCAGCCATCAGTTGTGCTAATTTTGGGTTTTATTCATGAGCTAAGCTCATAGCCTATACCTAGGTCTCTGAGAAAATAAAAGATCTGTTTCTTCAGGCACCTACAGCATCAGCCTTGTCAGGCTGATGACTCTGGCGAGACAGGCTTGCCATTAGTGTTGGCCCTTCGGCATCTCTTTTTGATCGGTGAGCACAGCCGGGCTGCTCAGGAATTCATAGCACATCACAGCCGCAACTGGTATCCGAAGGATCTCTGCTCTCCTCTGGCTGGAGCTGTGTCTCTGCTCAGCCGCTGTCAGTTCTGGTTTGTATCACATCCCGCTCCTCTCTCCTCTGCCCTTCCCTCAGCAGGGCCGGCCGGCAGGTGCTGCCCGGAGCCCTCCGGCTGCAGCATCCGCGGCGGCGTCAGGCGGCTCCGGGCCGCGCCGGGGCTCGCCCGAGGGGCTGCCGTGGGTGCCCCCAGGCGTTCCTGGGCTCTGCCGCGCCACTGCCCCCGGCCCAGGATGGTCATCTCCTCTCGCTCCGAAGGGAAGCCGTGTGCCGGACCCCCGGGCGGGGGCCGTGTCCGTGCCTCGCCGCGCAGGTGCCGTCCCGAGCGCCCCAGGTGCGGCTCGTCCGGGCGGGGGCAGGGCCCGCGCATCTCCCGCCCCGCGCATCTCCGCCCCGCTCATCTCCGCCCCGCGCATCTCCCGCCCCGCGCATTTCCCGTCCCGTTCATCTCCGTCCCGCTCATCTCCGCCCC